>PVKA01000197.1:46556-159892 GCA_004027165.1 Ctenomys sociabilis
TTTTTTGGTGGAACTGGGGATTGAACTCAGGCCCTTGCACTTGCCAGGGAAGTGCTTATTCCACTGAGCCATCTCCCTGGCCCCTAAAATTTTCTCTGGGACCTAAATGTACTTAAGTTTTATGCATATTCCAGGACTTAGAAGCAAAGGCTAGGCTGTGTCGGAAGATTTATATAGCAACACACTATCCGATCAGCAGTGGTTATATTATTGATATTTCTTTCTTCATTTTGGTTCCTTATTCCGACACACGCTTGTCAGATCGCCCCAACTTTTCTGCTTCCACGGAATGCTTCTTTTAACTCTTAAAGCTTTCGTTTTGAGAACCTAATGTCAGTTGTTCCTGCAAATAGAAGCCCCGCCACTATATCTTCACCACAAACTGGACTTTTCATTATTATAATACGTTTCATGTTGGCTCTTGTTTTGCCAAGTGCATTCAGTGGAGTGTGGCATGGATATTGCTACCGCTGCCTATATATTTTTTTATGTTTGTCTGGTGTGTCTTTATTTCTGAGGAACTGTCTTTTCTGCATCGCTCAGTTTTTATTTGTTAGAGTTATGTTTGTCAAATGCTGGTTTTTTTGTTATGACCAGCTTAATAAAAACAACTCAGATATTTCCTTTTCCTCGATGCCTGAAACAGTATAAATAACACAGAAATCTTATTTTCCTTAAAGAAATGTCAGAATTTAGACAGCAAGCCATCTGGAATCCAGTCTTTTTTTTTTTTTTTTTTTTTTTTTTTTTTTTTTTTTTTTTTTTTTTTTTTTTTTTTTTTTTTTTTTTTACTTTAACACTATTTAACATGACTAATATATTTATTTTAGTTTCCGAGAAAATTATCCATCTTATCTAGATTTTGTTTTTCTAATTGCAGGGGCTAGACCAGGGTTTTGTGCATGGTAGGCAAGTGCTCTATCACTGTTATGATTGTGTCTAGACAAACCAGAGCCTCGTGTGGTCGTAGGTGAGGCTTTTCCGAGGTGGCTGGATCTCGAGTGTGTGAGTAATTCAAAGCGCAACTCAAAGATTAAGGAAGCCCTCCCAGTGTGTGAGGGCCGCTTGCCCCAAGGGGCAGAGAGCGGCTGCTGCTGTCCCTGCTTGTTACTTGCTGCGTCTTTGTTACTTCACTGCTTTGGGGCCTTTTGCCTACCCTTTTTCTTCTGAGACGCCCTTCTGCCCATGGACCGATGGAAACCTCTGTAAACTGAGAGCTATAATAAGCCTTTAACTGTGGATGTGGGGTATTTTGTCTCAGTGAGGAGAAAAAATAACACAACCATTGAACCACAATCCCAGGCGGACTTCACCTAGTTTCTGCCTGTTTGGATGTTTTGCTTTGTTTGAGACAGGGTTTCACCCCGTGAAGTTCAAACTGGTCCTGGACTCACTCCATAGCCCAGGCTGACCGCAAGTGTGCAGCAACTCTCCTGTCTCATCCTTTCAGGGTCAGCATTGCCGCCATACCCGGCTTTCATCTAGATTTTAACTCCTACCATTTTAACTTTTTTCATTTTATCCCATGGTTTTTCTATTTAAATTCCAATTCTGTAATATTGTGAATGCATGTTACCTTGCAATTTTTTTTCAAAAGTTTAAATGTTGTAGCTATCTATCAAAAGGGCCAGTTCTTATATTTTTATTTATTTATTTTTATTTTTTGTAGAATCAGGGACTGAACTCAGGCCCTTGTGCTTGCCAGGGAAGCACTTATTCCACTGAGCCATCTCCCCAGCCCCCTCTTTTTTTTTTTTTTTTTAAATCAATTATTCAACAACTTTTCTGCCCTTTAACTGAGTTCTGTTTCCTCTCTACTAATGTTAACCTCAAATAGCATACATACTTTTTATGTTGCTTACTTGCTACCAGGGATCGGTCTCAGGACGTGGTGCTTGCCAGGCAGACACTTACGCTGGTGAGCTATCTTCCTGACCCTATGTAGCTTTTTCAAATTAAGCAGTTTAACATCTCCTCGTTAGTATAGTGGTTAGTATCCCCGCCTGTCAAATTAAGCAGTTTATTTCTTTGCAGATTTTCTTTTTAGTATTGAGGCAACTAGGGCAGGGGTTCAAACAGGAACAATTTTACCATGCAGGGGATATTTGATGATGCCTGAGGACATGCTTGGCTTTTATAGTTGGAAGGTGTGCCTGGAATCTCAGGTGTAGGGGCTAAAGATGCTGTTAGATGCACTACCAATGCCCCTGCCCGTGAGTGAAGAATTTGGAAGCCCTAGACATCAACAATGCTGAGGGTTGGAAGTTATGCTCTCCCAAGAAGGTTCTTCCCTGAGGAGAATTTTGACTGCTTCATACAAATATTTTTAAGTCTTCCTTCCTTCCTTCCTTCCTTCCTTCCTTCTTTTCTTTTTTTTATTTTTCAATACCGGGGATCAAACTTGGGACCTTGCACTTGCCAGGCAGGTGCTTACCCCACTGAACTATATCTCCAGCCAAACATCTTTAAACATTTCTACAATGGAGCATTTGATTTTCTTTTTTTTTTTTTATTCTAAAGTTACTTGAAAGAATGTTTTTATTTATTGTATCTTTCCATTATTGTGGTTCAGAGAACGTAACTACTAGACTGTTATCATTTTGCAATATATCGAAGCTTCTATTATGGTTTAAGATGTGACCAATTTTTGTAAATTTTTCATGTATGTCTAAAATAATGTCTACTCTGTCACAGGAATTTCTGTATATAGCTACTGAATAGACTGTTTTGACTACTTCAGCTGTAAAGATCTCGAGAAAACAGAGTTAAAGCCTGCTGTCTTTATTGGGTTCCTATCAGTTCCTCCATAGAACGCATGCATCTATATATATTAAGGGTCTGCAGGGTTTCACTACATAGATCATAGATTGGACTCATAGTGATCTACCTGTGTTCAGCTTCCCAAAGAGCTGGGATTACAGATATGTGCCACCATGCCCAGTCTCAATGCGCTCTGGGAGAGTGGCTGGCATGGCAGGCTGGGAATCAAACCCAGGTCTGTGTCTGCCTAAGCAGATGCTTTAATCTGCTTAGGTATTTGGCCGGTCCTCTTTTTTATATATATTGATGGGAAGTTATTCATCCCTTAAATGCCCCAGAATACTGTTTATGACTCCCCTTGTTTATAAGAAATAAGAATCTTTGCCTCTATTAATGTTTCTGTCTTAAATCCTACTTTATTAGCTGTCATTGTCACTTTTCCTACTGGTTTATTTTTGTCCTGCATCATTTTAAGTGTGCAGCTTGCAAACAGCATATAGGTAAATGTGAGTCTCTAACCTTGTTGTTTATATACTGTGCTATATATATTTTATCACTATAAGAATCACAAAGAGACCTAAAACCACACTTACAGCATACTGTTTTAAAGCATGGAAGATTTTAAGATCTAGTGTCTAACATTTTTCTTCTCACCCCAACATGTTCACTCTTCTTCAGTTTTTTTGTTTGTTTAAGATTGGGTTTTGCTATGTAGATAAGACTGGCCTCCAGCTTGCCATTCTCCTGCCTTTGTCTCCTGAACATTGGGATTTCAGGTGAGCACTACTGTGCCTGGTTTCAGATGCTTTTGTTATTGCTGCTGTTTTTATTTTATTTTATTTTATTTTACTTTTGTGTGTGTGTGTGTGTGTGTGTGTGTGTGTGTGTGTGTGTGTGGTACTGGGGATCAACCCAGGGCCTCACACATACTAGGCAAGTACTCTCCCACTGAGCTATATCTCCAGGCCTTTTTTGTTTATTGGAGACAGAATCTCACTAATTTTCGCAGGCTGCTTTAAATCTGTGGTCTTTCTGGATAGCCAGGATTGCAGGCGTGTGCCGCTATACCCAGCTTCTTCCTTAACCAACAAAATGACATTATTTCCTCAAGAGCAAATTGGGCTTGGGGCCCTATGTTAGGGCTTGTTTTATTTTTATTCCCAGTTGCCTACTTTCAAATTCTTCAACCAGATATTCCTGACTCAGTAATTCAATATTTTGCCAACACTTGATAATGGCAGATTTTTAATTTTTGCAAATCTGCTGAGGATGAAACACTCTTAAAGTCATTTTAATTTGTACTTTTCTGATTACCAATGAAGCTGAATCCTTTTCATAGATTTACTTGGCTACGTGGCTTTCTGCTCCTACCTCTGCTGGCAGTATAAATGAGCAGAGCTGAACACTGCAGTAGACAACCTGGCAGGGCCCAGGACATCGAAAGCACACATGTCCTATGGCCTAACAGTTGTATCCCTAGACATATCTACTAAAGAGCCTTTCCACGTGGGCAAGAAGACAGACGTGCTTGACACAAAGCGTGAAGGACTCTGATATGGACAAATGATGTCCTTCTGTGGGGTGAGGCCTACTGGCTCTTGAGGTTCTAGAGCACCTTCATCATGAAGCAACTATTTTATAACCTTGAAACTGTTGAAAAATGGCATTAATGGGTCTGACTTTTTTATCATGAACAATTGTGCAATACACAATGGATGGAATTTCCCATTGTATCCATTTTATACTGTACAGTTCAGGGGCATTACGCATATTCACATCATGGTGCAACCATCACCATTCTCCATTCCCAAACTTCAACTTGCAAAGCTGGAACTCTGTATCTATGAAATAATAACCCCTTGCTTCACTCTTGTCCAAGCTCCTGGAAATCACTCTTCTGTTTTTTGTCTCTAGGATTCTGACCACTCTAGGTACATCTTATGTAGAACCATGCACTACTTGTCTTTTTGTGATTGGCTTGTTTCACATAGTATAACACCTTTAAGGCCCATCCATGTCAGAGGAAGAGTCAGGATCTCTGCCCCTCTTTAAGGCTGAGTGATATTCTATTGCACACATGTTCCACACTTTGCTTGCTCATTCAATTATTATGGACACTTGGATCCCCTCCATCTTGTGGGTATTGAGAATAATGCTTCCATGAACACAGAGGCACAGTACCTCTTGGAGATCCTGATTCAGATTTGGTCATGTATCCAGAAATGGAACAAATGGTTCATATGGTAGTTTTCTTTTCACTTTTTGAGATAAGGTTTTGTTATGTAGTGCAGGCTGATCATGAACTCTCCATCCTCCAGGGCCAGCATCCCAGACAGCTGAGATTACAAATGTGCAGCACAAGGCCCAGTTTGGTAATTCGTTCCTTCCTTCCCTCCCTCCCTCCTTCCCTCCCTCCTTCCTTCCTTCCTGCCTTCCATCTCTTCTCTTCTTCTTCTTTGACTCCCATACTCCCCCTCCTCATCTTCTTCCTCTTCCTCTTCTTCTTCTGATCCTGCTCCTGCTCCTTTTTCCTTTGCCATACTGGGAATTAAACCCAGGGCCTTCACAGTGAATTCATTTCCAATCATTTTTTTTTTTCTTTTAATTTTTGAGACCAGGTACCTTGCTATGTGGCCCAAGCTCGGTCAAACTTTTGATCCTTTTGCTTCCATCTCCCAAAGTCCTGGGATCACAGCTATGTGCCACCATGCCCAGCTTGGTAATTGTATTTTTAATTTTGGAAACATCCTTACTACCAATAGCATACAAAAGTTCCAGTTTCTTCATATGCCTGCCTACCCTTACTTTTCCTCTCTCTCTTTTTGCTAAGCCATCCTAATGGATGTCAGGTGCGATGCAACCGATTCTTGTCCATAAAATGTGCATAAATTTTGCTTAATAAATGTTTAATTGATCATACTCTGTAGAAAATACTCTAAACATCATATTCTAAAGCTTTATAGACATTAGTTTTGCATTGATTAGCCAGTTCATTTCAACATTTCAGGTTGCTTACATGCATGTGAATTATTTAGATTTTCTTTTGAACTGATAGTAATATCTTCCTGGTTTTCGCATCAATAACCAGTTAAAATGTTTTTGATATATTTTCACTTTTGTGAGAGTCATGGTGTAATCTTTTGAAAATTAGACTTTAAGCAAAGATGATCATTACAGCATTTTTAAAATCCCCCCAAAACTGGAATTTAAGCATTCAGCAACTGGAAAACAGGGAAAATCTATGACGTAGCTACACAAGGGATTCTGTTCAGACTCACAGAGAATGACCTAGAGCCATAGGCACCATTGTGGATGAGCTCAAAAACAGCAATGCAGGGCTGGGGATATAGCTCAGTGGCATAAGTGCCTGCCTGACAAGTGCAAGGTCCTGAGTTCAATCCTCATTACCAAAAAAGGAAATAAATAAAAACAGCCATTCATGTGGCAAGTACACACGGCCCAACACTGTTCTGCACATGTTTAAAATATGTAAGATAGCCGGGCGTGGTGGCGCATGCTTGTAATCCCAGCACTCGGGAGGCTGAGGCAGGAGGATTGTTGTGAGTTCGAGACCAGCCTGAGCTACAAAGTGAGCTTAAAGCCAGCCTGAACTGCATAGCGAGACCCTGTCTCAAAAAGACAAAAAAAAATAAAATAAAATATGTAAGATCATTATTAACTGCATCAGTTGCATCATTCCAGTTCATGTTATTAACCTTAGATGGATGGATCTCAATCTCTCTCATATATATAATGTAAAAGTATAAAAATAGCTATTATAAAATTATGGTTATTTCCTTCTGAGAGAGAGACAGATGCAAAGGGAGCTGAACTTACACCAGCAATATTTATTTCTTCAAAAGCAGATCCAAATTAAAAAATAATAATAATAGAAATCATCACAAAGCTCTTCAAAGCATAGCACAGAGCTCAAATATGGTGGATTCTGGGAAGTCGGGTGGGGAATGGCCCACATCCACAGGACTTAATTGGCCACGTTAAGCACCATGAAACGTCTCCAGTAATGCAAGACTGATCCTCTAATCTCCAGCCTGGGCTCTGGAGTCTACATTCAGTTCCTAATTGACATCTTCACCTGGATGCTTCATAAGCATATCAAACTAAACATGTTAAAAGGGGGCCCTTGGGCTGGCAAGATAGCTCAGCCGTCTAAAGTGCCTGCCCAGTCGAGCTTAGGCAAAGTGCAGGGACCGCAGTTCAATCCCTGGCACCATGCAGCACTAGCCCTGCCCCCAGGGTGTGCTGAGCTGGCCACAAAAAAGGGGGGTGCTTTGATTCTCCTTAAATCTGTTCCTCCTCCAGTTTTACTAAAATGGAGTGTGGCACCATCATTCCTGCAGTTTTCCAAGCTACAGATGAGGCACCAGCTTCAATTTCCCCTTCCGTGGACAGCCTTGACCTCTGCTTTGTGACAACACTAAGCCCTGTGGACCGGACAGCCTCTCCCCTACTGCCCTTCAGTCTCACAGTCAATTAGGGTGACAGATTCATACACGAAGACAATATGTAACTGATTGTTAATTGGTCACATAGTCTCTGGGACATTTATCCAACTCTGTCCCAATGTCCTCAAGTGAAGAACATGCCATTGATAGGAGGCCTGCTCTTTGAGGACATCCACTGTGGTGGACACTGCTGTGACCAACCCAGCTCTCTACACCCTGCTGCTGGTGTGCCCACCTCCCAGGTGCTGGGAATAGGACTCGTCCCCATTTCCAGAGAAGTATCCAAATGGGTGCCTCTGGCCTCAGAAGCTACAAGCATCCTGACCCCATGCCCACCCTGCAAAGGCTGGGTGACCCAGGGGGACAAAGACCCTTGTTCTGTGGTCCCACTTGGCTCCTGGCACCCATGGGATCAGCTGAAACAAGTCTCAGCCACATCCCTGCTCAGATGTTTCCCCAGTGGATCCTGGCTCCTGCGGCCCCTTCTCTGGAGGCGCTCGCTCCATGAGCAACTTCGCCACAGTCACCCCATCTCAATTCTTCCTTTGCAGGAGCCTTTGCCTGTGGAGTTATTTGGGCCCAAAAGTGAGTGACTGTGAAGGACCGGTGTTTGTAGACAGCCTTGGAGTCTGATCTGCTCCATGGAACAGCTGAATAAGACGCCACAGGGCTCGAGTAGGCTCCCCGGCAAGACTGCTTTCCATGGCCTGCGGTGGCCACAGTCTGCGACCCCACCTGTCAGTGGCCATCTCACCCTTGCTTTCCTCTAAGGGCTTTCTGGAAAGACCCCTGGCACCCAAACCTCTGGACCATGTCTGCTTTGAGGGTCTCACACCGTAGCACCACCTCCTCCCAGCACCCAGGCAGCTGCCAGGAGCCCAGGGGCCATGCTGATCACCACAGCAACCCTTCCAGGTTATAAAGCACCCTCTCCCTGCTACATGTCTCTCAGCACTCCTCTGGCTGCCTGGGGGATGGGCCTTGCAAAATGCCCCACCATGGCTAGGGCAATCTTTCTCTAGCCTCTCTCTTCCCAGGGCTCCTGGGGACCTGTGGGCTCTCTTCTGTGTTATCAACCTCCAAGCTTTCCTGAATGTCCCCTCCTCAGAAAAACCTTCCCTGCTGGTGCTGTCCTCCCCTTCCTCGGCCTCCACCCTTTCGGAGCCCCCAGCCAACGGCCCTTGGTGGTAAGCAGGGGCATCTGTGCACACGGGAGACACCTGCTTTGGAGATGTCCAGGAACCACACGAAGCAGCCTCTGGCTTCTGGCAGGGAAATGTTCGGAAGCCACAACTGCAAGGATGTGGCTGGGAGGAGACAACAGTTCATGGAGGTAATTAGGTTCACGGGTGTAACAGATTCTTAGGGCTGTGAGATGACAGTGGCATCTTCCTCAGCTACCCCAGCTGCAGTCTCCCTGTGCCAAGTGTGGCCCCACAGAGAGGAGACAGAGTGAGAAATCACATCCCCCCCCTCCTTGCCTTCTGCTGTTCTGTCCAACTGATGCCCTGCCCCGCTTCCTCTGAGGGGCGTGACTGTCATGAAGCACAGCCCCACGGTCTGCACAGGGACTTGGAAGTGTTTTCCCTAGTGCTGAAGGCAGATCCTCCTCACTGCGTTCTGTTATTTAATCCCCTGCTTTGGTTTGACAGCGTCCCCAAAGTCCTTAATTTCTGAGTGCAAACAGACTCCATGGGGAGACCAGAAGCCACTGTCAACACTGTACAATCCCCTGAGAGTTGCAGGCCTGCCCTTTCCACACACATGGCATGCTTGTTTAGGGAGGGTACTAACTACAGAAATAAAGGTAATCATACCTAATACTATGGTGAGTGAGGAGCCGGGAAGATGGTTCAGTGGAATAAGTGCTTCCCAAGCAAGCGCAAGGGCCTGAGTTCAATTACCGGTTCCGGAAAAAAAAAAAAAAAATTCTGTCCTCCAACTGCACAGGGGCTTCATTTCTAGTAAAACTATGGTGAGTGAGCACTCGCTCCACACCAGGTAGTCATTGTGCAAGGAACTGCATGGATAACTCTTTAATATAAACACTGCATCCCTCCCAACTTACAAAAAAGACACCAACACTCAGAGAGGCTAAGTAGCTTTGCCAGGATCCCACAGTTGGGAAGCGGGGAAGCCAGAATTCTGCCTGTCTTGGGTCTAAGACTCTCACTGCACTCGTATGGAGCCTGGCCACTGTGCCAAGGACCCACGGTGATCACGGAGCTGCCTGGAAGGGACGGCTGATGACTGAATGAAAAAGGGGACTTCTGCAGAGCCAGGCACATAGTAGGCATTCAACACGAGGATTCTGGCTTTCCTTGAACTTGCTCAAGGTGTGTTTAAACCATACCTCACCTGGGCTGAGAAGTGGTTAGAAACGAGAGAAGGTTCTGACACGGGAGAGGAGAAGGGAGCTAGGAGGGAGGCTGGCTCCACTGACGATGACAGTAACACATCAGGCCTGGTACTTTGCAAGTTGGCAAATTTCCATAAAGGGCTGGATGGTAAATAGCTTATGCTTTGCAGGCCAGATGGTATTTGTACCACTAGGAAACTCTGTAGCTACCGCAGAAGGGCTGCCACAGATGACAGGCAAACAAATGGCTATGGCTATGTGCCAATAAAACTTTATGTACAAAAAGGGCTGGACTGTAAAGCCTGTGTTAGTCAAAGGTTGTTAATAGGAATGACTGCAGGAGCACTGTCCTCGCTTGGCAGTCACCACTGGCCACCCTGAATTCTTCCTCAGTTGGGGGAGGAGGGTATGTCTGTCACAAGCACTTGTCAGAGGAAGAAGCTGAAGCTCAGAAAAGAAGTCATGTGCCCAAGCTCTTTAACTGTAGATGGCAGGTTTGGGAGTCACTCAAGGCCCATGTCCATGGTCCACAACCACCAGCCCGCCCACCCACCAGATGGTCTGCACAAACACTTGCCCCGGTGTTTTCCCTTGGCTAAACCCTACCTACCTGACACTGCAGCCTCTCTCAGAAATGAGTACAGCTGTGATCTCTGGAGGGCATGCTGTTCATGACACAGGGCCCTTGATGGGACACAAAATGTTCAGTGCCCCAACTGCTGACTACAACTCCTCCCCTTCCTACTTCAGTGAAGTAGGCATTCAAAGGTCTTGACTAAACTGGGGACATCTCATCTGGTAATAAGCGGTGGGTACTCAGTCCTCCGAGGCAGACATATAACAAGGATGTGGGAGTAGAGGGAAGGTAGTGAACACAGGCTGAGATGTTCTAGGCCTGGGGAGTCTCTTGGTACCTACAGGAGTTAACATATCCCAACTGCAGGGGACTAGGCTGTGGACCTCTTTAGGGAGCGGTTATTGAATCAAATTGGGATCAATGATGGGATTAGTCAAGGCCAAAGTTCCCCCTGCCAGTCCAGGAGGGAGAAGTGGTCACAGGCCTGTGGCCTAGCTAAGTCTAGACCTAGAAGACAAGCCTGGACTGGTGACACAGATCTAGAAATTGGCCAGTGTCTTCTAAATCTGAGCTTCTGCTGCTTCTGTGGGCCTCTTTTATGTGGGCCTCTATTTAAGTTGTCATTAGAATTATCTCTGGGGTGATTTCCCTTTTCTACTCTTCAGAAGTCTCCATGTCTGCTCCTGCCATCATCCATCCATCTGTCCGTCCATCCATCTGTCCACCCAATATTCCTGTATCTGCAAAGGGGCACTGGGCATACAGCACAGGCCAAGTGTAGCTAACTCCCCATGGGTGTGGTAGAAATTGAGTATCTGGAGGAGTGGGAGAAGAGGATAAGGTGCCCAGAGGCTAGGAGTTGGTACAGGGGACAACGCCCACAAGTGCTAAGACAGTGGCAACAGGTCTGCAAAGAAGTCCTGCAGCCTGCAGCCAGTCCACTTCCCTAGTGAACGTACCGCATCGCAGCCTGTTACCAGGTGGCAGGGACCATTTCTATTAGTTTCCTATTGCAGCTGTAACAAAAGACCACAGTCAGTGCCTCAAAATACACCAGTAAATTTCCTTAAGCTCTGGACATCAGAAGCCCAACCAGTCTGGCTGGGTTAAAGTCAAGGTGTTGGCAAGGGCAGTTCTCCGTGGAGGTTCCTGGGAAGTCTATATCTTTTCTTTTGCTGTCCTCATTCCCAGGTTCATGGCCCCATATTACGTGGTCTTTTCTCACTCAGTCACGTCAGTCATTCTGTGGGTTGGGTCCCCCTTCCTCCCTCTGGCAAGACCTCTATTAGCACATCATTGGATCCAGCCATGTCATGTCATGCAGGGCACGGTCTCTTCTGCTCTTTAACCTAATCACACCTACACAGGTCCTAGGGATTAGGATGCAGACACCTGGGTGGGTGGGGACATGTTATTCAGCCCATCATACCCCGGAATCAGTGACATGGGAAACCATAACCAAAGGCCCCCCTACCTGCTTCCCCAGTGACACTCTTCTCTCCGAAACATACTCAGGGTTTCAGAGCCAAACTTCTGAAAATTATCCCTTTAGGAAAAGCATTGTAGCACAAAGGAGAAGAAAAGAAAGCTATCCCCATGCCTGTCCCTCGCCCAGCAGCCTCGTTGGTAAGTATTCCTAATAAACTTTCATGCTTGGCGGGAGATCCTTTGCATGCTGACAAATTTTTCCTGAAATTTAGATGTCTTGTTCAGAGTAATAGCTATAGCACACAGGTGCCCAGCTGCTATTGTAAAATCAGTAAGCATTTAATTGAAACAAACGACTGTAATAATAGTACATTATCCCTGCAGGCCAAGCGCCATCACAGTTTTAATTATTGAGTTAAGAGTTAGACTAATTTATCCTTTAAAGCACCAGCCCCCTCCCTGGCTATGCTGAGCATCCTGTTATGAATATGAAGGCCCTAGCAGGGAGGAATGTGAATGGAGAGCAATTTGTTCCCTTCAGGGCTGGTTTTGTCTTTGAAGACAGGTTTGCAAACGGGGGTCTCTGAGCTGCCTGGTCTGGGACTGCCCAGCTCACGCCTGTGGGATCTCTGGTCAGGTTGGGATGGGGGCCGTGGGTGGGATACTTTTCACCACCTTTGGCTTGGAGCCTGCTCTGGTTCCCTGCTTCATCCCAAGAAAAAGCCCAGGCTCTTGCTAAGCCACAGACCTCTGGAACAAGCCCCCTCCACACACTGAGGCCTAGGCCAGTTCTCTCTGCTGCTCTCCTCCCCTACCTCTTCCCAGCTCACACCTCCAGTGGCTCCTTCACTATCCAAGTGGGCGCCTACCAAGGGGTGCTTCTGTAGCTGGGGCAATCTGCCCCCCCCCCCCCCCCAGGACATTTGGAGACACTTCTGGTTGTCACAATTGGGAAGGTGCTACTGTCATCATTGAGCAGAGGCCAGAAAAGATGCTAAACAACCTACAAGGACAGGCGAGCCCCCCAGCTGGGACACTCCCCCCACATCACGCATCCCCCCTGCAAACTTCACCTCAAGTCTTGCTTCTCCCAGAGGCCTGCAGGCCAGGCAAGCCTCGAGCAGCAAGCTGCCCCCACCCTGTGCATTCTCACCACTGCCCTCCCAAGCCCTTGGGGCTGTTGTTCTTTATCCTCCCAAGTACTTAACACCTGCTAATGCTTGGTATGACTTATTTATTAGTGTGTCATTTATTGCCTCATTCCTTCTGCTAGGATGAAAATTCCAGCAGCGAAGATCTTTGTGTTTCTTCCCTGACAGCACTGCAGGTGCCCATAACAGCTCTGAATGGATGTCTGCTGGTGAGTCTGTGCCAGCCTCCTCCCTCTTTGACATCCTCAGAGCCCGCACATCCACACACGCCCCCTCCTCAGGCCTCCTCAGCTCACCCCTTCCTGCCAAGGTTCAGAGCCTGTTTCTTTTCCTGGATGCTATGACCTCTTCCCGGACTTCTCAGCCCTTTCTCCAGCAAGTGCCCTCAGGTGAGCGCCAACACTGCGTGGTGCATTCTCATTTTCTCCAGGGCAGGCCCTGAGACCTGTGTGCCGTCACAGCTCTGCTGTCTGCACTGTGACAGCCCAGGAGCCGCATGTCCCAGGACATGAAGTTGTCAGATGTTGGCCTTGTCACTCAGGAAGAGCCACCCACTCCTGCAGGACAGACAAATGTGCACCCTGTCCAGGTCAGCACAGTGTCACACACACACCCTCCAAGGGCAGGCGCCATGTGCCTAGGCCAGGACACGTTTTCCCCCGCTCTGTGGTGGGGCAAGGTCATGCCTCAGGGCTACTCAGGCACCAGTGACTCTTCCAGTGCAGACAGGTTCTCTGCTTCTAACGCAGAAGGCACAGGAGAGACTGGGTCCCACCTGCCCTTCCTTGTTCCATGCAGGGGCCACACGATCTGCAGTGAAAACACTGGCTGCATGCTTCTCCCAGGCTCTTTCCTGCTCTCCACGACCCAGCAGGGAAAGGGATCCCCTCCCAGCCAGCTTGCTTGCTACTTGTTACTGAGAATTTCTCAATAAAAACATAGCAAACAGCTTGCAATCATGCTGGCATCGATGTAGATTGTCATGGCTTTCTGTTCGTGCTCTACTTATGCCACTGTGCCAACCTTGAGTGCGTGGCCCCAGCTGTTTTTCCCATGCCTGAAAAACAGGTCTTAGGGTCTGGCAGCGTTTTCAGGAATGTGTCTGTCTTCATCATCTGCTGTGTGCCAGGCACTGTTCCAAGCACTGGGGCTTCACAGTGATGAACCCAGGAAGGCCCTGCCCCAGAGGCCACCTACGTCCCTAACTGGTATGTGCCACAAAGCTGTAAGTGGAGGGTCAGGGCTATTAGAAGTTCAGCGAGGTTCTCTAGCTGGGTAGTAGGGAGGGCTACACAGAGAAGCAGGGAGCAGCCAGGCTAGTGGGCCCTGAATGCTGAGTTAAGAATTAGCCTTTATCTTGAGGTCCTTGGGAACCTCTAAGAGCAAGTGGGGACTTCCAAGCGACAAAGCCACCACCTGAGACCCAGTTGGATGACATTGCCTGAGAGATGCTGTGAAGGTGGAAAATTGGACAGAGAGAGAGAGACAGAGACAGAGAGAGACAATGAGACAGAGCAAGAGCAAGAGCGAGAATGTGAGAGACTGGCCTGTAATTGAGTCCTTGCTCAGGTGTGGAAGACCATGAATGGAGCCCAGGAGACAGACCCATCTCGGCTTGCCTAACACAGCCAAACTCAAGTATGATGACAGGAGCCCAATGGGTCTGGAACTGTGGACGCCACCAGTGCTTCAAACCGGAGGAGCTTCATAGCCTCAGGGGGGCAGAGGCCAGAGACAGCAGGAAAGGAAGGAATGCAGAGGGCCGGGTCAATGGGCCCCTCCGGAGGGCTGTGGGGAGGGTGCCGCCCCCACAGAGCAATGCCCCGTGGGGACCTCTACTGCGCGCTGATGGGCCACAGCATGGCTAGGCCCTCGTAGGCCACACTGCCTTCCGTCACAAGCGATGCTCTGGGGTACCCAGTGAGTTGATGCTTCTGTTCCTAGTCTGCAGACGAGCGATGGTGTCTCAGAGCAGGGCCAGGACCCGACTCATCTGTCTGACCTCACAGTGGGAGCTCTTTCCCTGTTGAGGGCAGCTGACCAGCCACTTGTGCTGTCCTGATGCCTGACATGGTCTGGTTCTTGTTACCACTAGACCAGGAGTCAGCACGGTTTTCTGTCTTGTTTTGACTCATCTTTCTGACTAACCTGTCTGCATCTTTGAGGAAACAAGAGAGAATTTCTGCTTATAAACAATGAGCAACCCTGTCAGAACTGTCAGTACCCCAAGGAGAGGGGCTGCTACGACCTCATGGCTCTGTGTGGCCAAGGGGTGAAGCTGAAGACTCCGGGTGGGGACAGATGACTGGGGCCTGAGGCCCGGCCCCTCTACCCCGCAGTCCATCTGCCCCTCAAACTGCTAACTTTTTAGCCTTAACTCAGATGCCCCAACTCTAGGTGACACTCCCTGCCTCTGCCCACTAAGTCCCAGTCCCTGGTGATCCCTCTCAAGGACTGTTTTCTCATGAAATTTGCCCTAGCTGTCACTTAACATTCACATGAGTGTGCACAGGACTCAGGTCCTGTGCTCCATCCGTGAAGGTGGGCGCAGCACCTGCTTTCTCTGGCTCGTCGCCGTGGGGCCTAGTCCCAGGCCTGGCAAATAGCAAGCATACAGGAAATGCTGAAGGATGAGCCAGGTAGGCCAGGAGCCCTGTGCTCCAGACTGGCAGCTCCCCTAGTCTGCCCCCTATACCCTCTACCCCCACGCACGAAGGGACACCACAGCCAGGTCCCTGCCTCCCCTAAGCCTGCTTCTCACTGGCAGCACACAAGGAACATTCCTGCCTGCTTGCTTCTGCCCACGCTGTCCCTTCTGCCACCGACGCCTCCCTGTCCCCCAGCACCTAGAAACTAAGCCAGTTGGTCCCTGGTGTCCCTCCCTGTATGAACTCAACTAGTCCCTTATCTCTACAAGCTCCTTTAGTGGAGGAGCAGAGATGGAATCAGAACTGCATTGTTAAGAAGGGCCCCTGGCTGCCCACTGGGGAGGTGGGGGAACAGAGGGGCCCATTCTGAACTGCCCTGCTAGTACAGGGGGCCATAACTCAGACAGGGCAGTGGCATGGGGAGGGCTCAGGGAGAGGCAGGCTGTGTCCTACCTCCTGGTAGGACGTGGTGGCTCAACATGGCTGAGACTCCTGACAGGTAGAGGGACCCTTCACGACACGAAGGAAGGCCAGGGTGACCCACCCTCTCTGCCTTAACACTGAATGTTCCACCTTCCTGCTAACACGTGCACTGATTAAAACCATCTCTCCAAAGAATTTATCATAGGACATTCTGAGCTAATTATAAATTCTCTGTAGCCGATCCTGAGCAGTTTGCTAATGCAGTGTTGAAATTTCTTTGGCCACCCTCATTTAAATTATTCACCAGGCCCCGCAACAGTTGTGAACTGTAATTTAAACAGTCAGCTCATGAATATTCAATTAACACAACAAACACTGGCGTGTTTTACTGCCTTGCCGCTCAATATTTTGTATCCTCATCCGTGTTTACATGTTTTTATGAACTCTCAAGGAAAGCTGCGAGTGCTGCCTACTGACGCCCCTGGTTAAGAAGAGCCTGAAGTACAGGATGCGGGAGGAGGCCACAGGGAAGACTTCCTGATCCCTTTGTGAGAAGAGCGGAGGGTGGTCAGGCTTGATGGGTCCAGAGATGAGCCAGGTAGGCCAGGAGCCCTGTGCTCCAGACTGGCAGCTCCCCTAGTCTGCCCCCTATATCCTCTGCCCCCACGCACGAAGGGACACCACAGCCAGGTCCCTGCCTCCTCTAAGCCTGCTTCTCACTGGCAGCACACAAGGAACATTCCTGCCTGCTTGCTTTTGCCACGCTGTCCCTTCTGCCACCGATGCCTCCCTGTCCCCCAGCACCTAGAAACTAAGCCAGCAGTCTGACCCCATGGAAGATGCAGAGAGGCCCCCACCCCAAAGGGAAAGGTGTGGTCTGAGGTCACATAGGGGGTTCCAGGCACAGACAGGACTTGATGGCTGGAGCAGCTCCCACTGCACGCTTGTCACAACGAACCAGCAAAAGGGGCATTGGGAGATCTGTGCAGTCCAGGCAGACCCCAAACTCACAACCCTGCCCCCTTAGCCTCCCTATTTATAGGTATGCACCACATGCCCGGCTGCATCTCTGGCCTTAGAAGGATTTACAGCCTCGCCTGACCCTAAGACAGAGCAGGCGGAGGAAGCCAGGCACTTCCAGTCTCCAAGGCGAGGGTCAAATGTTGCCCGATCAGGCAGTGTTTCAGAAGCATCTGGCTGAGGCTACCCTTAGAAATGAAGGCCAGGCATTTGGGATAGACCTGTAAGGCCAGCAGCACTCTGGGAGGCTCAGGCAGGAAGATCTCAAGTTTGAGTCCAGCCTGGGCAACTTAGTAACTTAAGGAGATTCCATCTCAAAATAAAAAACAATGGAGAATGCTAGAGATTAGCTCTTCTGTATAAAGATCTTGGGTTCCAACCCCAGTACTAGAAAAAAATATTCATGGCTGTGCCCTCATGTGATACCACCATATGTCCCTCTTCCCCTCTCTCACCACAAACTTTTAAGGGCTTCTCAATCCATAAGTACTTCCAACTCCCTACAAGGGGAGCTTCACTTATCCTCCTGTCCTTCCTAGGGGCAGGCATTGTGATGATTCCCATCCTACAGATGAGGAAACTGAGTTATACAGGTAAGATCGTGCTTGGGGAAAAGCCAGGCTGCATGTAGGGCCTGCTAGCTCCATGGTCCTAGTGCTCCTCTGCTAAGCACTGGGCTCTGGCTTGGGGTCAGGCGAGGCTGTAAATCATTCCTTCTAAGACCAGAGATGCAGCCAGGCGTGGTGGTGCATACCTATAAATAGGGAGGCTAAGGGGGCAGGGTTGTGAGTTTGGGGTCTGCCTGGACTACACAGTGAGACTCTCAAAAATAGGTGGGTCAGGGAGAGGCTCAGTAGAATAAATGCTTGCCTGGCAAGCACAAGGACCTGAATTCAATCCCTGGTTCTGAAAGAAAAAAAGGGGGGGGCGGTCACAGAACTGGACAGAAAAGATCCCCAGAGCTGCGGCCCAGGCCCTGACCCTCAGCTGCTTGCCACACACAGGCTTGAAGGGCTGCGTGAGAATGGGGGAGCCACGGCTGCTTCTCTCCACCTATCACCGTCACCATCTTCATGCACAACACCTGACAACATGCACCCTCCAGAGCACTGTGTATGCAGGAATAGTTACTGAGGCCCTGACGTACATCTTGGGGCGTAGCTATGAAGAAAAAGAAGGGTTCCTGCTCTCAGGGCCCCTCGTTTCCTTGAAGAAGACATAGGTGACACAGGGCTAAGTATTTTGGAGTCATAAGTGTCATAGAGGAAAAGAAAGCAGGGAAGGTGCGTGGGCAGTCTCGGGTAGAAGAGGGATATAATTTCAGGAAGGGTGGCCAGGAGAGGCCTCACAGAGAAAGTGACATCTGAGTCACACTCAGACTCAAAAGGGGTGTGGGAACATGCATTCACAGGCAGAGGGGACTGAAGGGCGTGGAGCCTGAGCTCAGGCCTGGGCCTGACACAGAGAGGCACATGGGGCTGTGCCACAGAAGCAGTGGTCCGAGGAGGGTGCGGGTCCTGTAGAGTCCCAGAGGACAGCGTGAGGATGCAGGCTGCTCCTGTGAGAGACGGGAAGCTGCTGATTCAGGTCCTCACTGAGAGCTCTGAACCAGAGAAGGCTCTGTGTGGGACCTGGATGAAAGGGAGGAGCGAGTCAGCTGGCATAGAGATGGGTGCCTGTGGAGAGGCAAGGTTCTGGAGAGGGTAAGTCACAGAGGTGGTGGGGGCCACAGACAAAGTTGTGGGTGTCACCAGCACAGATAGAGCATGCAAAGCCCCAGCCCCAGGAACACCTGAGGGTAGGTAAGTGAGAAGACAAGGCTGGAGCCTTCCAGCCTGGGAAACCAGAGACAACCAGGAAGGCCCCTGTCCTAGACACAAGGAAGAGAGAATTTCAGGAAGGCTAAAAAGGTAAATAATTGGGTCAAAGGTTGAGGACAGGCAAATGAACCAGAGGCTAAAACTGACTGCAAAATTTAGCAATGAGAAGGCCTCTAAAGCCCACCATGAGGGCAATTTCTGTGGGGGGGAGGCACTGGGATGGAACTCAAGTGAGGCCAGAGGGTAGAATTTGGGAGGCTGAAGTCAGACAGCTGTGTCAAAGCATTTCCAAGTGCCAAAGGAGATAAGTGTAAAAAGATACAAATAGGAAAAGATAAATTCACGAACAATGTTTATTTCAAGGTTGTTTTTCTTGCGAAGGGTTTCTCAATCTGGGCACTGCTGGTGTTTCAGGCCAGGTACTGTTTTCCCACGGGGTGCTGCCCCATGCGGGGCTGGTGGTCAGCATCGTCTCTGGCCTCCCCCCACTCCAGCTTTGAATGTCTCTGGATATTGCCCAACGTCCTGTGGGGAAGAAGCTGACTCGGGGGGAAGCTCGGACACGGTGGAAGAAGCTCCAGGAGCGGCCCCTTCTCTGGGCTGTGCCCCCAGCCCCGCTGCTAGGAGCTGCCCCTTCTCCAGTGACCATACCTGGGTCCATGGGTGCCTGAGCCCAAGAAGCCACTGAACCCCAGGCCCCGTGGTCAGTGTCCAGCCGAGGCTGACTGCTTTCCCTCAAGTGGGACGGCTATGCGGTGTGACCCGCCCCACGCGGCGCTTTCCACTGGGCTGCGGCGACCTCCAGCCGGGGGGAGCTTGTTCCCCTACCCAACACACTTCTCTCCAGAGCCCCACCCTCAAACCGTCATTTTCATGTCTCCTAAGGAACCCATCCCGAGAGGGCTCACAACCTTAAAATACCAGAAATAGCCCCTGTGTCTGTCAGCAAAAGGTTAAGTTTGCGT
The DNA here is from genome assembly GCA_004027165.1 of Ctenomys sociabilis. Classification (NCBI taxonomy): domain Eukaryota; kingdom Metazoa; phylum Chordata; class Mammalia; order Rodentia; family Ctenomyidae; genus Ctenomys; species Ctenomys sociabilis. The sequence continues at coordinate 66,174 of PVKA01000197.1, forward strand.
TGAAATAGCTACACAATGGAATAGCCATGCAGCCATCAGAAAGAAAGGCAGGCCCTAGAATTATGGACATGAAAATAGATCCACTCCGTACTACATACTATAGCAGAAAATCGGCAGGTCATAGAACGAATCCAATAGAACTGACTAGACAGTACAGGGAAAGGAACATAGTAGGGTTTTTTTCTGTCCCTAATGTGTGCAGACATGACTGAAAAGGTATTTAGTGAGAGGTTAGGTTAATAATGGTTATTTATAGATGGAGGGTTTTAATGATTTTGTTTCTTCATTTTTTGCTTGTACATAATTTTTGTTTATAATGAACATATTTCATTTTTATAAAATCCACAAAGCTACACTTTGGATAGGATGAAAAAAAAAAGATATAAGACTGCTTCATTTAAAAAAAAAGACTGCTTCATTTCAAAATTTATATGACACAAAGCCATACTGAGAAAAAATGCACAGCCATAAATGTTTTATTATTAAACAATAAACAATAAAAGAAAATGAACTAAACACTGGAAAATGAAAAATTTAAACATCTAGAGAAAGAAATTAATAAACATTAAGTGGAAGATGAATAAATTAAGAGAAAGAAAATTAATGGAATTGAAACACAATTCTGATGGGTAGTTCTGTGAGTAAAACAAATAAAGTAGATAAACCAACATCATAGAGATGAGCTTGAAAAAAAGAGAAGCTACAAATGCACAACTTTAGAAGCAGAAATGTAATTATATTACAGAAATGGCATTATAATTATAGGTACAAAGGGTACAAAAATAAGAAAATTTATATATCATCAATGGTAATAATTGTATAGATCTCGGTTTAATGAACTATTCTTTTTATTATGACAGTATGATCTCAAAATGGAAATATGAGAAAGCTATTGAAAGAAAGTTATAAATTCATTTTACTATAAAAAAGTAAAAGAAAAATCCTTAGGAAAGCAAAAGTTACACACAGCCTTGTATTAAAACAATACGTATATGAATATATATTATAGCCAAGTAGATCATGTTAATTTGGGGGAATCTATTCATAAACTAATAACCTCAATAGACCAAGGAAGAAAACTGTTAAGATCATCTCAATGCATAACGAATAGGCATTTGATAGAACTCCATGAAAACAATGAGCAAGCTGAAAAAGTAAGATTTTTTTTAACTGCATTAAAGAAAATTAACTGCATGCCAAGCATCATTCAAAGTGCCACTAAAACTGGAGAGAAGGTACAGACCCCTTGTCACAGATGCTGCTGCTAGTAAGGACCTCTGTGAAGTCCTTCATGTACAGTGAAAGACAAGGGTCTGCATCTTGTTTACGCTGCCACACTGATTTCCTATTTACCAGGAATAAAGCAAGAAAACAAAAAAGTCGTAATCATAATAGCAATGCAAACATATAAAGCTGCAATGCATAAAGTTGACAGGGGCTGGGGTCTCAGCTCAGTGGCGGAGTACTTTCCCAGTGTACATGAGGCTCTCTGGTATCGATTCTTAGCACACCCCAGTTTATTCTTGGGATAAAATAAGAAATATGCTGGATTGACCAATCTGCGTACAATGCAGATGCAGCTATGCAAAACTATAAGAAACACTATTGAAAGCAAGGCACTCAGATGGCATTTCTGCATGGTACAGCTCAAGAAAATATAATGCTATTAATTCTCTCCATCAACTTATTGATGCAATGAACACCAATAATTTTATCAAAGTAACTTAAAAATTCATGTGGAAGAAAATGGAAGAGCCTTGCTGGGAAATATCTGAAGAGTAAGAACTTGGGAAAACTTGTTTTGCTGGGTACTAAAACATACTGTGAAGACAAAGGCATTTAGAAAGTGCAGTAAGGACATGAGAAAAGCAAACCAAACAGTGGAACAGTCTGTGAGAAAACAGTCTATCTTTTGTTGAATAACAGAATATCTTCTGCCCTCTGCCACTCCGTTCCCCTCTCTCTTGTCACTCCATTCCTCTTTCTATTCTTTCTTTCTTGGATGCCAGACTTACATTGTGGTCTACAACTCCTCCCACCTCCCATTCTCCACCCCCCCCAAAGGACCTCTTTGTGCATACTCTTATTTCCTACCTCCTTCTCAGTCATCTTGAATTATCACAACCTGAATCTTTCTTTGGAGAAATCTGTGCTTGTTTGGTAAAAACACCCTGAGGATCTGTTTGGGGTAGGAGGTGGACCCAAGGGTGCTCAGGATCCCTAGACCAACTCCCGAGGCAGACGGTAATGCTAATGGAGGATCTTCTATTCAGGGTCGGGATGTCAGGTCTGGGGGAGAAGTCAGGGATGTGAGGTCACTGTGTGTGACCGCATCCAAAGGATCCAGACACAGGACATCCCGTGAGTAGAGATGAGACTATGACCTAGTCATGGTGTGGCCACAACGGGGATTGGGAGCCTAAAAGTGTTATTTACTAATACTCTAGCCAGTACTTTTCTTAGAGGAACTAGAAAGAATACAGAGTTCTCCAAGCGAGTATGCAGGAAGTAAGAGACCTGGCTCACACGTTAGTGCTTACAGACACATACCCAGCACTGTGCTGGCCTCCGTGCTGAGTGTCTTATTGATGTTATATCAATTAACTTCCAAAGCAACCCAAGAGGTCAGGATTGTTAGCACACACATCGTACACCTACCAGAACTAAAGTTCTAGAACAGGGGGACTTGCTCAACACACCACATAGCTGGAGGAACTTGGATTTAAAGCCAGTGATACAACTTGTGGCCACATAGCAGCCCCTGTCAGCAGGCCCGTGGGCACACAGACACAGACAGCATCTGGGCCAAGGGGCCATGACAGAGGCCAACTCCTTGTTCGCAGAGGACAGTTTTGCCCCCAGTGTCACTGATTGGGCACTGATCACTTGAGCTATGCATACCTAAGTGGCCGGCTCCCCACTGTGCACTGGGGCAAAGCGAGCCTATCCCTACCATCCTACCATGTCTATGAACCATTTTGCAGGGGGTTCTGGGAAGACAGAGCCCTGTTTGGTGTGACCAGGGTGACCCTAGTGGGTACAGGATGAAAGGGCACAGCCACGCTGCTGGCTGCAGTCAACCTGTAGGAATGTGTGAAGTTCATGGGCAGAGGGAAGGGGAGGGCTGAGGGGGTCTGTGCACACAGGGATAGCAGCCAGAGGTCAGGGCTTCTCAGAGGAGCCCTGTGGGAGGGGCTGTGGCTATCCTCGGCACCTCAGAGCAGGGATTCATTCTTTGGCCCAGGTGCTGCAGGTGTCCATCTAGAATCACTTCCTCCAGCTCCTATGCTGTGTTCCAGTGATTTCCAAGGGTGGGCCGCACTCACCTGCCCTCACTGAGCAAGTGCATTAAGTCCCCCAAGGGCAGTCATGGGCTCTGGTTAAGCCTTGCTCCTGGGGTCACCCTGCCTGAAGTGAGGCCCTTGTGCACTGCTGCCACGAAGCCTAACCAGGACAGGGCCTGGAGTCTTTGTGGTTACAGGCTGGGGACCATTCTCATTCCAGTGTCTGTTTCAAGGTCTGAGCCAGTGGAAGCAAGAAAGGTTGGGAAGGATCAGGAGCCATAGGCAGAGGTGCGGCTCTTCTGGTTTCTCTGGGGGAAAACTGTACACCTGTCACAGATGTGACAAAATCCTCAAATCAAGCAAGATTCCAAGCAACAGTTCTGTGTCTTTTAGACCATGGAGAACTGGAGCCATAGCCTAGGGTGATGCAGAGCAAGGAGCTTCCACAGAGCTGGAATAAAAGACTCCTGGGCCATAGCCAGTGTCTATGCACCAGGTTTGGGAAGAGCCTGAGCAGCTGCACCTCCCACAAGAGGCCTGGTGGCACTGGTCATGTGATCGTGGATGCCCACCCAGATCCACTCTGGTAGTATTGCCTGATGAGGGCCCATGCTGGCCTCTTCCTGAGAACTGTGAGCACTCACTCACTAACCTTACTTGGATGTGCAAATGCCAGCCTCTCTATGGTCTAATTCATGCTCTACAGCTCCCTGTGGGACCAGGAAGAAATCCCTCATGCACAGATCTGAATACCATCTAGAATGTCTCCTTAAAACTCCATGAGGAAATTGTGGCACACAGAGGCCAAATGGTTTGGCTGAGAACACACAGCTGGCTACACAGAAGACAGTGTGACATTACAGTCCCCACTCCCAAGCCCTCTGGGCTCTCCTGACCCATCTTTTCTTCAGACCATGTATGAAAAGCTTTAGAGCCTCACCCATGACCTGCTCCACCGCTCCCCAAGTACCTGGAGTTTCTCCATTCTATCTGTGAAGCAAGTGATGCTGGAGGAAAGTGACTTGCTGCTCAGTTTGTTAGTGACCACAGAGACCAGAACTGGGCCCAGGCTCAGCCTTGGGGTCAGCTTCTGGGTGACAGGAAGAGCAGAGAGTGCCTCACAGGAGATGATCTCCTGGGCCCTTGCATAGCAGACCCTAGAGACAGGTTCTTACCATCCAACCCAATGTTTCTCTTTTCCTTGCCACCAAAAGTGTAGATAAAAAGCTGGGGGTGTGTGTCAGGGGGACACTTGCCCTTCCCACTTGTCGTAGCTATAATTGTCAACCAGCCCTATAAAGGACTAGAAAATAAGAAGTGAGAGTCCCCCTCTCCAGCCCTAGGACTAGGGCTAGGACAAAGGAAGGGAGTCGAGGGTACCAAACACTAGCAGTCAAGGAAATAAACTGCCCATCCTGCCTCCACCACTTCCTAGCACTGTCTCTCAATAAACCATTTGCCTATCTGAGTAAGCCTCAGGTACACATCTAGAAAAAGCATAATTCTGTCTCTTCCAAGTTAACAGGAGAGTTAGAAAAGGTGGGTGGCGTTGTCAGACAGGATGGCCACAGGACTGTATCTGACTTTTGCACCAACACTGACACAGACGGCACTCTAACTTGGGAGGTGTTTCAACATGCACTTATTTCTCATCCATCCATCCATCCATCCGTCCGTCCGTCCGTCCGTCCGTCCGTCCGTCCGTCCGTCCGTCCGTCCGTCCGTCCATCCATCCATCCATCCATCCATCCATCCATCCATCTAATCAACCAATAAACTCCAGAAACCTGCTGTGTTCCACTGTGGAAGCTGGGTAGCAGAAGCATTCACTTGAATAGTGGATTTTTCCAGGGACCACATGAAGTAGACAACATCAGCTCCACCTTGCTTGGGCTCAGAGAGAGAGGGTGACTCACCCAAGATCGCCTACCAGGCAGAACACGGGCTACAGGACTCTAGGACTCCGGGTCCCGATTAAGTGCAATGGCTTGGGTGCCACTGCTCTGCTGTGTGCTGAGTCCTTGCCTTGAAACGCCGGCAGCCCGAGTCTTCCTGTGCATGGATGTCTCTCCTAGAGATGCTCTCTCCCGGAGAGAGATGAGATATTTAGATGAGTTTTATTTGTCTTGCTGTCTTTTATAAAGACTCTGCCGAGTTCTAAATGGACAAAGCCACAAGATGAGAGAAAGCGCGCAGGAGACTGACTTTTTATTATCCAGCCAGAGCAGGGGGAAAATGACTCCAATAAATCCCAAGTTTTATGTGCTCCAGACATTCTGTGGAGCCAGAGATGGCTTCTCAGCAATGCCGACGGTACATTAAAAGCTCATTTTCCCAGACATGATACTGAATATGCACTCGGAGGAAAGAGCCATTATACGGAGTAATATTGAAGCTGCAGCTGACGAATGTCACTGCTATTTTCCCCGAATTTTCCCTCGTGACTCAGGAGCAGGTCTCTGAGCTCACACGCTGCAGGGCTTGGCACCCTGCCCAGAACAGAAGTTAAACACCTGGCCCTTGCTCTCTCCTAGGCTGGGGTCACGGCTCCGATTAGCGGCCTGGTCAGGGGGTGAGCGGGGAGCATTCCAGAGGGCAGCTCAGGGACCATAAAACATCACAAACTGCTTTCTGAACCCTAGCAGAAGGGGTGGAGGTTGAGTCTGAACAGGAGGTCTGCGCAGGGCTAATGTTTCGCTTTCTGCCCATGTGCTACTGTTCTTGAGGACACAGCCTCCAGGGGGCCCTCCCTGCCACCTCTGTGCTCTGAGCCCTGCACAGATCCCTACGTTCTGAGCTTTGAGCACCTCACACCTCATGCTGCCCTTACTCATGAATGTGCGCGGCTCAGCTCAGCGCTGACACCTCCAGTGGGGTGGGGTTGCTCACCTTCTAGGTTAGACGCGGAGAGCGTGGGTGGGCACTCTGAGCGCCCCCACCTCCACAGGTGCAGAGCCACGCCATTTACCTCTCTGGGCCTCTCTCTTCTCATCTTCCACACAGCTGAGCGCTGGGGGCTCAGCAAATAAATCTATGAGACTGGGGCAAGGGCTAAGCACTAGCAGCTACAGACAACTTATCCACTCCTTTGGGAGAACTTCCCAACAGGACACAGGGTCCGACAACGCGCGGCACAGCCCGGCCTCATGTGCACGAGTGGCGCTGACACACAGCGCTGTTCCTGAGGATGATCGGGCGGTGAACCACCCATGCCAGCTCCTGCTCAGAGCCAGCCAGCCACAGGGAAGCCGCGTTGGCACCATCTGGAGTAGGGGCTGCTTTCTCCCTCCCCCTCCCCCAAACGGTAAGCACCCTAGAGCATCTGTAAGTTTTCCGTGGCTGAGGTGCTCCACAGGCAGCAGAGCACCACCCTGACACAGCCTGACTGATGGGGGCCAAGAAGGGCCATCTCTGCCCTTCCTACAGCTGTGTAACTGTCTCCTTCATTCAGTGCCAGACAGAACCTGAAGGCTGCCTGCTAGCTGGATGCCCTGCTGGTGCCAGATCACATACTTCCCTAGCTTTAGACATGTCTGCCTTTATGTAAAGCTATGATACGTTGCCGTGTGTGTGTGTGTGTGTGTGTGTGTGTGTGTGTGAATTCTGATCTTTAAAACAATTATACTGAAACATTATTTGTCTTGGTTGCTGAGTTTTTTTGGTGCCCCCACCGCCACTCATGCCTCTCCCTATTCTTGGAGGGTCCCAAGAATGTCTTCAAGAGAAGGGAGCTTCTGAATTAAGTCCTAATGCAGGAACAGGAGTTCACCAGGATGACAAATGGAAAGAACGTTTCAAGTAGAGGGAAGGGCGTGCAGCGGTTCTCGACCTGGGGTGACTCTGTCCCCCAGTGCTTTAAGGACTTTGTCACTTTGGTTTGGACAAGGAGAGAGCCCCTAAAGGCCGGGAATGGTGGGTGGAAGGCACGGATGGCTGTAGGCAGCCAACAACGCACAGGGCAGTCCCCCCAAGTGGAGCACCATCTCACCCAAAGTGTTGAGGTTGAGAAGTGACGCCAAAGAGCAGAGGCACACAGTGCAACTGCAGGCTGAGTTCTTCGCCTTTCTTAGCCTCAGTTTTGCACGTGAAAACTGGGATCATAACTGAATCTACTTTAGAGGCTTGTTGGGGGGGCAATGGCACCAAGCACACATATACTAAATGTCTGTGCCCCCTCCCCTGTGCCTACCTGGAATACACCCCAAGTAGCAAATTCTTCTCAAAAGACACAGTGAAGGGCTGGGGAGATGGCTCAGTAGAATAAGCACATGCCTGGCAAGTGAAAGGGACTGAGTCCAACCCCCAGTTCTGGAGAGAGAGAAAGAGAGAGAGAGAGAGAGAGAGAGAAAGAGAGAGAGAGAGAGAGAGAGAGAGAGAGAGAGAGAGAGAGAGAGAGACAGTGACCTCAGGTTCCAAAGAAAACTTGGACACAGAAAAGAATGTGTTTTGTTCCTTTCTGCCCTTTCTTTTAGGGAAAACCACGAATCTTATCTCTTCACAAATGTGACCCAGCCTGTGGGGAACCAGCGTATGTGTTGGCTTATCACTGGCCTGAGTTTTAACAGGGAGTGAATTTTTATGACCTAGTTGTAAACCTTTTCTGAAACCATTTTAAAACCAAAAAAAAAAAAATGCTGATAGAGTCTTAACTACGATAGCTGCTAAATTAAGCATGAAGGATGAGGTAATAAGGGTGCAAAAGAAAACAAAAGTGCCCTAAAAGAGTTAGTGGAGGTAAAATAATGTTCATTAAAAATAGAAAAACAAACACACACACACACACAAAATCTTTTGTGTTCAACTTCACACTCGTACATCATAATGTTCCAGTAAAAGGCCATTTCCCCTGAGATAATAAAAGAATTGAATTTTTCCTTATCGGTCATCTATTTTTCAAGCCCAAGCTATTACTCCCGCTCTGCGGTTGCTAGGCAACAAGAAATATTAATAGCAGCTTTTATTAGCTTAGCTTTTGCAGCCGAGTACCAGAATGAGAAAATGGGAAACATAAATGTGTTACATAAATCTTTCAACCTTTCAGAGCTGGTGTTAGTCTCTGTTTTCATAATGATTTATTGAAGTGATGGTTCATTTATGAGCAAAAGGAGTGCAGGATAAGAAAACGGAACAGTCCCCTGCAGGAGTGTTTGAAAATAAATAATTATAGCTCTGGAGCAAAAGCTGTTTAAAGCCATTTTTCTGAGTTTTATAAAATGTAAAAAGATGTATTTCTTTTGCGTTCTGCCCCTGGAAAACAGGGGGAGGGGGATTTCCTTGGATTCTGATGCATATAAGGAAACCTCTGGGCCTCTTATTACCGGGAGGCAGAACCCTCAGGGGTCCACTTGGGAGATCAGTCTCTGCTTCAGCCCCAAAGGAAAATTAGACAGAAACATGGCACCCTCTGCTTTTACTATGACAGATCCTTCCCCTGGTCACAGTGCCAAGGGGAGTTAAGTCTTGGCCACTTGTTTTGTTGACAAGCAGCGGAACTGTCACTGTTGTTGCCTTTAAGCACCAAGCCCTGACAAAACTCCCAGTGTCACTAAGATGCCCTCTCCCGCCAGCCCCCAGCTGTGTCCTGAGTTACCATGTCAGCCTCTGAGCCGCTCTTCCAGTGCCCACCTCCCAGCCCTGCCTCCGCTGAGCACCCTGACAGGGAAGGCTGCAGCCAGCAGGTCAGCCTCAGGATGCAGCTAACACCTGCCCAACTCCGTCAGAACAAGGAAAGAATCTCTAAACCCAGTGGTGGACCACAGGGCCTTGGCCAAGCTGCAAGTGGACCCTAGAAACCCAGTCCAGATCCAAAGAACTACACAGTACCTTGCTGATCCACAGAAGCATAAAAAGAAAAACTTTTAAAGGGTTATTTTAGGCCTTAAAGTGTTAGAGTGGTTTCTTATACAGCAAAGTCTAAATGATATAATTATAAAAAAAAAAATTAGCTCGTTAAGAATAATAATTAGCATAGCTAAGGGGCTTCCACTGTCCCCTGTGCCTCAGAAGTCCAGAGAACCAAAGACTGAGGTGGGGGAAGGTCTTGGCCCCTGTGCTCACTTTGGAGAGGGGGGTCTCCTGCGCCTCAACTTGTGTTAATCAAATGGTAGACTCAGCCTCCCTAGGGAGGAGGGAAAAGTCAGGGGAGGGATCAGCAGCAGTGAGACTGAAGGGGAGCAGCACAGAGCAGGCAAGCAACGGGAGAGCAGGACTCGGATTCCAGGTTCTGTGCGCTGACCCAGAGCCGTTTCTAGGCAAGCTGGTCAGGAGGCAGGTGCTTCCCCCACTCCCAGCCTGCCCCAGCCTGGAAAGGCCCTTCTCCTGGGGAGGGAGTTCCTCAGCCTGGCCCCTTGCCATCTAGTTTGAGCCTCCTACCCAGTGGCATGTGTGGCAATAGCAGTGGGAATGCCACTGAATCTCAAACTCATATGCTTGACTAGTTTGCCCATTTTCCTGTTTGCAAGTTCACCAGAGGTGAGCTCTCCATCCCCATTGTATAGGTAAGAAAACTGAGGCTAGGAAAGAAGTGACTTATTCCAGGTCCTAAAGTTGGTAAAGAAGAGTCAAAGCTGGGAGAAGAAGGCCTGATGACACCAGTGTGCCACCTCTGCACTAAGTGACGCCTGAGTCTGGGCCACACAGCTCCCGTGACCCGTGGGCACACCAGCCTGGGCAAGCCCTGGCCTCCTGGATCACTAGAATCTGGCAAGTGCAGAGATTCCTGCGGGGATTCAATTCCCCATAGACCCACCCTCCAGCTGCCCAAGACTCCCTTGGGTGCTTCTCTGGGTTCACAAAAGGTGCAGGTTCCTAGGAGCCTGTCTGGGAATATCACGCTCTGTACCTCCCAGGATGAGCCTCCGCTGGGTCCCAACATTTCCAAGGATGACTCCAAAATAAATGATTTCAGACTTAACAGAAGCTGCTTAATAAATTCCACTCTTTCAGTTTCTTTGGGTATTTTAGAAACTGATTTATATACACAATATCTCTCTCAAAATGAGACAATCAACATAGGATAAAATTATTGAGTTATGAAAATAGGGGTCAGATGGAGGTGCTGCGCTTTAAATTAAACCAGTGAAATATATCTTTCATACTAAATTGACTCTTTTTGTCTTGGAAATGAATGTTTAATCAGTTAAGATGCCAAAGTCGAGGGAAGAGCCTTGAGCATATTTAATTTTGTAAAAAGGGCTGGATTCCACTACTGTTCAGGATTCCTGCCAGCAGTCATCCCTTTAAAGGAGAGTAGCTGCTCCCCCAGACCTGCTGGGCTGAGCTGCCCACCAGGCAGGGCACCAGAAGGAGCTCCTGGCCTCTGGGACCCTAGCCAGAGCGACTTGGAACCACTGAGACAGCTGGTGAGCACCTGGCCCTGCTCCTTCTTCAGGGACAACATCTCCGGTGCAACTTGGACTGTGCAGACAGCATCTGGCACCTGGGCATCCTCTGTGCTGCCACAGCCTGGCTGTGCCATCCCTTGTTGCCTGGTGAAACTGAGAGGTGAGTGAGATAGAGTAGGATTGGAATTTTAGTTTTGTTTCTTATGAGCTGGATGACATTAATTTACAAAACAGTGATGGAACCCATCCTGTGGCAAGCTGTCACATCCTGGAGGAAGCATGGAGGACAGTCCCAGAGGGTTACTCTGCTAAGCACCTTGCAAACCAAGCACTCCTGTTGCACAGAAGAGTACTGTAGACCCTGATTAGACTTGAGGCCTTCGGACTTACTGGCAACCATGTGCCCCTTCTGCTGTACCACTTCCCTGCAATGACAGTGCCCACAGCTATGCAGTACTAAGCCAACACCTGGGCCAAGACGCAGTGCGGGTGGGCCGATGGCCTGTGCACCACAGAGGGTTGTTCACATCACTGAAAGCCCCGAAACTCCATCTTCCCTGGGTTTCTCAAAGGACACAGAGCACCATACGCAGACCCCAGGAGAGCACTAACAGTATCTATAGAAACAGCTTCCTTAGTCAGCTTTGTGCTACTATGACAAAATATCGGACACAAGCTACTAATAATAAATAACTAGAAGTTTACTTTGGCTTATAGTTCTGGAGGCCCAAGTTCAAGCCTGGGCAGCACCACGGGTTTGGACCTCAGGCAGGTAGCTATAGCACATCATGGAGGGACAGCGAGTGAGAACCAAGTGCTCACATCTCAAGCAGCAGACAGAAGGAGAGAGAAGAGACTGGAGCTCCTAATCCTTCCAAGGACACAATCCCCAAGCCCTGAGCACTTCCCAATAGGCCCTGCCTTTGGAAGGTTCCCAGCACCTCCCAATACCAACCCTTTACACGGGGACTTCAGGGACACTACCCATACTTAACCCAAAGCACAAGTTTTTCACCTTCCCATTTGTGCTGGGAGTTCCTAAAGGCACTTTCTGCATCCTGAGCACAGATCAATGCTTGGTACCTATTCCCGGAGACTATGAATATTTGGAAAGATGGGTCTTTGTGGAAGTGACTAAGTCTTATCCGGAATCAGCCTAAAATGCCATCGCAACTACCCTTTTATGAGGGGCACATGGAGTTTCAACAGACAGAACAAAAAGCAATATGAAGATGAAGCAGAGACCGGAGCGGCACAGCCACTACCACAATCCACGGAAGGCCAGCCGCCCACTGGGAGGTAGAAAAGACAAGGACAAACTCCCCTCCATGCTTCAAGGGGAAGTGTGGCCCTCTTGGCACCTTGATCCCAGCATGGGCCACTGAGTCCAGACAGGTGGATATAGGGGTGAGTAGACATCTGCTGCTGTGAGCCACAGTCTGGGAGCTCATGACAAGCTGTTATGGTGTCTAGTTGTCCCTCCAAAGCCTCACCTAAGTCATAGGGCAGACACCACTCAAGGTGCGGTGTGGCTCAAGGGGCGTGGCCAATGGGCATGGCCAGAGGACAGGGTGTGGCTCTAGGGGCGGGGCCAGAGGATCAGGGCGGGCTCAAGGGATGGGGCCAGAGAGGGGACCATTAAACTACCCCCCACACTTGCATACTCTCTGAGATGTGGATTGGTCATCCTGGACGCGTGTCTGTGATTGAGGCGGCCTCAGGCAGAGAGGAGATAGTTGGGGAAATTAAAGGCACTGGTACCCTATCTCCTGAGCAAATAAGGCTCCGAGGTCTTGCTATGTAATTCATGCTGTTTTGTTTTTTTGTATTTTAGGGAAGGGTCTACAGGGTGTTCAGGATCTCACTACTGGATCTGACTCACAGTGATCACCTGTTTACAGCCTCCCAAGAGCTGGGATTACAGGTGCGTGCCACCATGCCCAGTCTCAATTGCTGTCTCAGTGCGCCCCAGGGGCAGGGCTGGCATGGCAGACAGGGGGATGGACATTTTAAACTATGAAACCTCCGATAACTGTGAGCTAAATAAACCTTTTCTTCCTTCGTTTTGAGTGTTGGGTATTTGTCCCAGCAATGACTGGCCATAAGACACAAGCTCACCTCCCTCCTGAGCCTCCCTCCCTCTGGGTCCTAATTCCTCTGGCCTCCCTCCACTGTGGACACTATGACTACTTTTTTTTTTTTTTTTTTTTTGGCAGAACCAGGGATTGAACTCAGGCCCTTGTGCTTGTCAGGGAAGCACTTATTCTACTGAGCCATCTTACCAGCCCTACTGTGGACACTATGAGAGAGAGTATTTGCAAAGCCCTTTGCTCAGTGCTTGACACGTAGCAGGTGTGAACATGAATCCCAGCACTGCCCACAACCCGACGCCCCTTCATCAGGAGGCGCCCACAAATCTAACAACTCTGTCTTCAAGGGCCCCTTGTCTTTTCACTAGTGAGTACGATGTATGTACATGCTCTTATCTGCTTTTCCCGTTGGTCTGGACCTCTCCCCTGGGTAATGGGGTTTGGCTTATCTTTCACAATATAACAAGCGAAAATAAAATTCAGTGAACCCTGCAAAGTCAGGCTAATGGGAGAATTAAGGCTATCAGTATTTGAGAAGAATCTTAAGCACAAACCAGTTATAAAGAAATCTGGGAAATAGCTGCAAAGTGCCTGTCTGCGCAGAGCCCAGCGTAACACTTCAAGAAGGCAGTGACGAGGGGAGGCATGTTTGATTAGCAAGCAACAAGCTTTGTAATTATCAGAGCTGTTAAAGAAGCAGGGATCCTCATATGCACCTGGGAGTAGACACAATCTGTTCTTTTGAGTAAACGAGACCAAAGGGAAAATGGCCATTTGGTTGCAGTGGGAATTAGTTTTTATTACTAACAATAGCAAGTATTCCCTGATTGCTTTCTCTCTGCCAGGCATCTGCAAAGACTTCACATGCATTATCTCAAATGCATTTCACAATGACCTTGAGAAGATTATGATTATGACCCCAAGACAAGGAAGTGAAGTTCCAGAGGGAAATTCAGGACCTACCTCGAGGGGATGGGACTGCACAGCTTATGTGCTGACCACCACCCCACACTCTCCACTAGCACCACAGGTCAGCAACAGGTGGCTCAGGACAGCATCATGCTCAGCCCTGCGCCACAGCTCCTCCAGGACATGACAGAGGCACCCATCTGCACCCGCCCTTGCTTATGTCACAATAAGTCACGAGCGGGGATGGTTTGGAGTAGTGAGGTTTTATTAGGAAATAAGCTGGGCTAAGACACGAACCTTCCAGCCAGGGTGATGAGGGAGTCTGAACTAGAAAGTCTTCTAGAAGCAGCAGCTGGGAATCTGTACAACTGACAGTCCCCAAAAGGAAAGTATTCTTCTAAAAAAACAGCATCAACTTGCATTGAGTTCTTCCATCAGAACACACTATAAAATGTGGGTCTTGAGTTGCTCTCCTTGCTCCCCTCTGTTTATTTCCCAACTAGCTTCACAGATGAAAAACAAACAAACAAAAATGTGAGTAGCTTATGAAAAAACACAATACACCAGGGTTTTTAAGCAAGAAAAATTGTTGGTGATAAAAGAAGAGTAAACAATAAAGAAATAAAGCACAGCTGAGATGGTTAGAGTATACACAGCATGCCCACAGGTCCCAGGCACCCACTAGTACTGGGCCACAAATTGGGCTATAGCTGCCATACAGTGGTAGTAGCAGAGGGAAACACCATTTCCCCAGTTCCATGTGACTTTCATAGGAAAGGCAAGTGGGCAGCTTTTCCTCCCGCTGCAGGCGTGACTGGCACTTAAGCTAACAAAACCGAGGACAGCTTCCTCCTGGACACAGGGGTTGGTCCAGCAACGCCCAGTCATGGTGCTCCCTGGACACCCAAAAGATCACCTGTTGGAGACATCAGGAAGTATGCTGGCTGCTCCAGGCATCTGCCCTGCTCTGCAGAAACAGGGATGGAACTGGGCCCTAGTGACACCGCTGGAGTTCCTGGGTCAGATCATACCTGAAACCCTTTATCCCTCCCACTATTGGATATTTTAGTCTTTTTATTTCAGTTAATGTGAATCTGTTTCCTGTTACTTACAAATGAAGACTTGTGACCAGTATATATTATAAACAGTGAAAGAAAAAAAGCAACCATGAATACAACTCATTGTGATCTAGCCCAAGTACTAGAATTTCCTTACGCAGATGTTTCTATCGTACCACCTGCTGTTCTCTAAGAAAGCTCCACTGATTTTCTGTAGTTCCCGGAGCTCTGGCATGAACCACTGAGCCATTCGCACTAAGAAAGTGTTACCGCACCTTGAGACCAGAGTAGTAAGTGAAATCAGACACACAACTTAAATATCACAGGATTTCTTTTATGTGAGAAAGCCAAAGAATAAAATAAAGAGCAAAGAAGGAGACAGATTCTAGGGCACAGATAGACTTTTACAAATGGGAAGAACTCCAAGTAATGGGGGAGGGGACATAAAAAAGCACTAAGATGAGCTAGATGTGCTGTGTGCTTTGGCCAGCCCCTACTCCCCAAGTGCAATCATCATGTATTGTGTACATACATTCATAAAAAACTTCCGAAGTTTTCAAACAAGAAAAATTAAAGTAAACAAATAAAGCTATGAGTGAGAAAAAAAGGAGAAAGCAAAAGAAAGTATAATTCCCTTAGCAGGATTCAGGATCCTTATGATCCAAGCCCTGGGAGCTCTTTTACCCTCTCCTGTCCACTCCTGGCCTCAGGTCCTTGTTCTCCAGCCCAATAAAAAGGAACCGAACCCTGCCCCATGAGCACCGGCCCCCTCCTTTATGCACGCCGGCCCTGAGACTGGGAAGCCCTTTCCTGCCCTTGCCTGCAAAGCTTCTCCCTGTCCCACTTCCACTCAGTGATCACCTTCTTCCCTGGTTGCTTAAGCAAGATACAACCTTTAAAAAGCATGATTTCACTCATATGAAATGTCCAGATGCGACAAATATATAGCTGGAAGGTAACTGGAGTTGCTCAGGGCTGGGGTTGTGGGCGGCAGGCTGGGGGCAATGACTCAGGGATAAGTTTCTTCTGGATGGTGCGGAATGGGCTTCAAAATTTTACAGATGGCAACACGATTCTAACTGTAAAAAAAGCTACTGAGCTGTACACAGTAAATGTGGGAATTACATCTCAAATAAAGGTATTAAAAAAAAAGAAATGCAAACGAAATTCTACTGTTAACAAATCATAAAACAAGTCCCAAGGCGGTATGAGCAGGGCCCTTGCAGGGTGCGGTATGGTGACTGCTTCCCTTCACGCCACTCCCATATTCTGCACCCTGACTTTTGAGCAAGCAATGGAACCCCAGCCCCGCCTAGGAGCAGTGACTCCATGTCACAGCGCTAGCGTTCCATCCCCTCTGCCCCTTCCCTGCTGTGACCAGCAGGAACCATGCCAGGAAGCAGAGACTCACCGTGGGCAGCTGGCTCGACAGCAGGTGGCCATCCTGGGCCAACATGTTGGACACCATGATGGCCGGGAGATCCATGGCTTGGTAGGGGTAGGCAGGGAGCAAACCGTTGGGTGCAAGGCCGTGGCACAGTGAGTGGTAGCTGGCTTCGTGATCCCCCAGGTGCAAGAGGGGTGGCTCTGGGAGGTTGGGAGGTGTTATCGGGGGGATCTCATAGTCTTCGTTGCTCTCACTCTGGCTGTTGTAGGTCTAAAACATCAAAAGGGCATTTTGTTGGGGGTCAGTGTCTTAAAACTACAGAACATACTTAACATCAATAGTGACAACCATAACAACCTATTGACAAAGAGAAAGGGTGATCCCCAAAGGACCCAGGTGGCCCCCTGACTAGGTCAGGCTCCTGATCTGCTCCCAAGCAGATGTTCCCTTCCCAGCAGATGGACCCTGCCCAAAGCCCACCTCTTGGAGAGCAGGACTAGCTCCTGCCCACCTGCTCCTCTGCTTTCCCACCAGATCTGGCCATCACAGCCCACTTGGAAGGCATCTTTCTAAAGCTACTCATTTTATAGACGAGGACACTGACCCAGCAAGGAGAGCAGGCTGTCCAACACCAGCAGAACAGCTGGGAAAGGAGGTGCACCCTGACTCTGACTGTGATCTCTCTGGGCAGCTTGACAATTTTCTCTTATGTGTTCCCCGACAGACAGCCCAACCAGTGCCTAGCTTGGTGGCTCTGGCCTTGGCAAATGGTACAAACACTGCTGCAGAAGCACAAGCTGGAAACTAGGAGGCACACTGAATGCCTTCCTTTCAGTTTTTTTTTTTTTTTTTTTTTTTTTTTTTAATTTATTTGGTACAGGGTCTTGCTATGCAGCTTGGACAGTAATCCTCCTGTCTCAGCCTGCCCTGTGCTGGATTACAACGTGTGCCACCATGCCCAGTCTTGGTGGTTGGCACAGCACACCTGGGGTTCCAACACCAGCACAGCATGTGGTACTGGGGATCAAACTTGTGCCCTTATGCTTGCCAGGCAGGCACTTAGACCACTGAACTATCTCCCCAGCCCCTCTCTCTTTTTTTTTTTTTTTTTTTTTTGGCAGAACTGGGGATTGAACTCAGGCCCTTGCGCTTGCCAGGGAAGCGCTTATTCCACTAAGGCATCTCCCTGGCACCCCCTCTCTCAGTTCTTATGTGTTTGTGTTTTTCTCCATCTCATCAAGCTGACCAGGCTCCTCTAGGAAAATGCTGAACAGAAATGGTGAGAGTTGACACTCTTATTTTTATTCCCTTAATGTGAAGCTCAGTATCTCACCATAAAGTGGGAATTCTTCAGTAAGTAGACATAACTCTACATTTATCATGGTAAGGTTTTGTTTTTTTTTTAATTGTGCATGGGTCTTTAAATTTTATCAAGAAAATGTATTTTTATCTTGCTCTCTGCATCTACTGAAAAGTTCAAATAACCATTCTCCTTAAATTCAGTTGATAAGGTAAGTGACTTTGTTTTTCACATTAAAACAACTTTGCATTCCTGGAATGAACCCAATCTGGTCATGATGTATTATTCTTGTTCAGTTTTGTTTGGTGGTATTTGGTTTATGATTTTTGCATCAAGTGGGATGGGCCTCAGCTTTCCTCTCTCCTACTGACCTTTTAGGGTTTGGCTATCACTGTTATGTTAGGCTGAGGAGTTATTCTTCCTTTGGTAATCTCTGAGAGAGATAACACCCAACAGAACAGAGATGTATGAGATGGAAATTGAATCCACAATTCAACATAGAGGGACAGAGAGAACACAGAAAAGGGGACCCCAACACAGAGGCCAAGTAAAATGTCTAACGGACATGTGTTCAACCAGCACTACAGGGAAGAGGACTGAGGGAACAAGCTGAGGAATAAGTGAAGAGATAATGGCTGGGAATATTCCAGAAATGAGGAAGAACACCAAAGTTATTGATCAATATAAGGATTAAGTCTTTATTTTTTCTTTCTTCCCCAGTACTAGGTTTGAGATGAGAGAACACTTAACTGCACTCCCAGGTCTCTTTATTATTATTTTATTTTGAGAAGAGGTCTCATGAGTTGTTCGGGCTGGTCTTGGACTTGAAATCCTTCTTCAGCCTCCCAAGTAGCTATAGTAACAAGTGTGCCTCACCATTCCTGGCTGGTGTGCATCAGTGTGTGTGTGTGTGTATAAATCTTAAAAAAACAAACCTTAGAGAAGGAAGAAAACCATACATCCCAATAACACATAAAAATAACACCTTCTAATATGCTGTATTGCTTGATAGTATCCACGTTAAACTCATGGTGTCAATGGGTCAAGCCTGCCTGGCTCCAGCTGGCTGGCCCTTCCTGTCTGATGTGGCAAGAGCAATACAAATAGTGTGTCTGAGTACAGAAGTGATGAAAGTAAGAGGCACATGCATCAAGAGGCCTACTTGGGGACTAGACCTTTCTCCTCAGGCACCTCATGTGCAGCTCACAAGAGTTCCACAAGAAGGCCCTCAGCTGCCCTTTAGGGCCATAGAAACAGGCCCAGAGAGGGCAAGGGCCTTGCTACCCTAACGCCTACCTTCCAGGCCTGAGTACCAAGGCTTCTTGCTCACTGGTTCCCTGAATGGGCTACTGAAGGCTCACCTCACAGATGGCAAACCCACAGCCCCCTTTGTGCTTAGTGGTCTTGTCTGTTCTCACACTGGAGCTTCTCGGGCTCAGTTCTGGGCTTTCCTTTCTTCCTTCCCCTTGCTGTCCCCCAGGTGGGCCTTAACCAGTCTCAATTTTGATTCTAGTCCTCATGCTCCATCTACACTCCTAGACTTGGTCCCTCACCTCCTCCTCCACTCCATATCCACACTGGATGACCAGTGTCCCCTTTCCCCTGCCCCGCACCTTCGTCTTCTCATCAGAGTAAGTGACACTACCCTCCACCACCCTGAGACTCACCCTCTGTCACCATAGAAATCCAACAAAACACTTCCAAAATATCTTTACAACTTTGCCTCTTTCTCCATCCCCAATGCCACTAATTGGCCCAGGCCACTCTCCTCTCCTCCCTGGATAATGACAACTTCTTAACTGCTTTCCTGTAGGCCTCTCTGGTCCCTCTCTTTCCTTCTTCTCCTCTCCCCACCATGTAGCTGGAGTGGTCTTTGTAAAGAGGGTCCTGTCACTATGCCACTCCCATACTGAAAACACTCTGCTGTTTCCCACCAAATCCCAAGGCCCAGCTGTTACCTTGTAAGTCTTCCCATGACCTTGTCAATCACCCTTGTTGCCACTGTTCTTGCACCCTGGGCCTCAGTGCCTTGTTAACCAAGTGCTCTCCTTTCCGATCATTGCTATTTGTCTCTGCCCAACAGGCTGGATCAAATGTCTGCCTGCACCTCATGGCACACCCAAGGTGGCCCAGCACTTCTTCAAAGTGTTCATCCAACTTGTAGCTAACTGGCATAGGGTGCATTGGCTTATTGTTTGTTGAGAGTTCTGTTCTCTGTGCTCCAGTGTGGCACGATGGCAGGATATGAAGTAGGAGCTCAACACAGTTCCTGAATGGAACACAGGGCCTAGGGGCAGATGTTGTAAGCACACTTGTCACTCACTCAGCTCTGGCACAAGTACTATTGACTTGCTTACGCAAGAGGTGGGTGGGTATAAGAGAAAGAAGGCTTGAGTTTGACTCCTGGCTCCCCCAGTTACCAACTTCCTGAGACTTTGGGCCCAGAACTTGCCCTCTCAAGTGCCTCAGTTTCCTCCTGTATGAAGAGGATAATGACAGTATGTATCCACAGGGATGTTGCCAAGAGTGAATGAAATGAATACGCATAAATTGTTTAGGGCTATCCCTGGCACGCAGTCAACTCTCCTGGTGCTAGGATTGCCATCCCTGTCCTTGCCTGGAGTTCTGGAGATGTTAAAGGTCTCCCAAGACACAGACTGAGTGGACAGCAGCTCACTGGTTCTGCGTCCCTGCTGGTGACTGCTCCTAACTCTCATAGCACAGGACTATGCACTGTGGGGAGATGTCTCTCTTCAGCCTCACTATCACTATGGACTGGGGCTGACTGCCATGTAGATGGGAATCAGCCTTGGGACCCCTTGCCACCTGAGGTCCACCTCCCACCCTCCTCATGTGTACCCCCCACCGACTTTTTATTCTATTCATCCTGTGCTGTGTCTCCCTCTTCCCTGATCTCAGGTTCCACAAGGGAAGCAGTGAAAGTGTCTTGTCCCCAGTGCCTAGAATAGTGTTTGGCACCAAGCAAGTTCAGTCCAGCAAATAAGGCCACAAAACAGGGAAACACCTCACTAGGGTGCTCCCTACCTGTCCTCCTAATGGACTATAGTATCTTAGCCACCTACTGCTCATTCCTGTCCAATCCCTCTTTCCCAGCCTCCTTCTGCCCCCGCAGCCAAACAGGTGACCCATGAATGCCAACGGACTGCATCAGTCCATTCATTGGCATTAGACCTCAAAACCCGAACCCGCTGGAACCAGCCCAATCGCCCAGAAGCCTTTTGAAAAAGTGAGCATATGTTGTATCAAAATATTGAAAAAACACAATTGTGACAATTCATTTAAAGAGGCAATTAACATACCTAAAAACAAACATGCAAACATGTACAAACCTCTTTCAAGTGCAATTAAATCCTAACCACCTGAACACAAATCGGCCTGTCCTGCAACAGAGTCCCTACTATGTGCCAGCACAGCACCCAGTAGGTCCATATACATTCACTGTTTAACTGTACATGTCTCCAAAGAAGTGCCTACTATCTCCATCTTGAAAAAAAAAAAAAAGGAAGCTAGAGGTCAGAGAGTAGAAGGCACCTCTGGGATAGTGAGATTCAGATCTAGGACTTGTGATTCTGAATCTGACATTTTCTTCTGCTATGTCAGATGCCTCTAAGATCTGTATTTTAGACTTCTTTGATGCAAGAAACTGGCACTGCAGGGCACCTTTTTCTTCTCTACCAGTCATGTACTCATGAACACACAAGGAGAGAGGACAAGCTGTCAAACTGTAAGAGTTCTGGTGTGTCTTGTTTTTCATGCACCAGTTCCACAAAAGGAAGAACATTGATCTGACCCAAGTGACCTGCAGTTTGCTCTTGGGTCTGAAAAGGGTTCAGTCTCTCCTGGAATCCTGGAAGTTGAAATCACATGGGACTTCAGGCAGCAACTGCTCAAGGAATAGAAGAAAGTGGGGCTGGCAGGATAGCTCAGCGGACTAAGCACCTGCTTTGGCAAGCCACAGGGACCAGGGTTCAATTCCAGTGCTGGCATTGCCCTCGGGGCATGCCAACACAGTGACAGAGTTGGGCATGATGGCACATGCCTATAATCTCAGAGCTGGGGAAGCCAAGTCCAAGCTGTGTAGTGAGACCCTGTATCAAATACATAAAATGGAAAAAAAAAAAAAAGGATAAAAGTGCCAAAGATGAGGCTTTAGAAAAGGACAGTGAAGAGCATCTGATGACTGGAAAGCCTATGACTGATGAGCCCACATTCTAGCGAACAATCAGAATAAACTCATTCACTTGCCACAATAAAAATAAAATAAATGACAAGCTCATCCAAAATACAACCACAAAAAGTAAACGCACAAAACAAAATATGGTTTTAAGTAATTCCTTTTGGAAAAAGTCAAAGCTAGAACCTAGAGGATTAAAAAAGTAAACCGCTCTCTGGGTTTGGGCTTCTTTACCTCGACATGGCTAAGCGCACCAAAAAGGTTGGCATTGTCGGTAAATACGGGACTCGCTATGGTGCCTCCCTCCGGAAAATGGTGAAGAAGATTGAAATCAGCCAGCACGCCAAGTACACCTGCTCCTTCTGTGGCAAGACCAAGATGAAGAGGCGGGCCGTGGGGATCTGGCACTGTGGTTCCTGCATGAAAACCGTGGCTGGTGGCGCCTGGACCTACAATACCACTTCTGCGGTCACAGTCAAGTCAGCCATTAGAAGACTGAAGGAATTGAAAGACCTGTAGAAGCTCTTCCTATTTGAGACATTCTTAGCCTATAATAAATGGGTTAATTTATGTAATGAAAAATAAAAAAAAAATAAAAAAGTAAACCAAAGAGAGGGACTGTAGGAAGGACAGTGAGCTGGAGAACCATAGTGATTTATATTAATCACAAACTGCTGCTGATGAAGTGACTGTGGGATCTAATGTGACTGTTGAATAAGGATTCTTAAAATAGATGTATAGGTCTGTAACACCAAGCCTGACCCCAAAGGAACAATCTAGGAGATTTCAGCTAAAATCTATTTCTTCACAATGGAGGAGGTTACAGATATAGATTCTTTATTTTATATTGTAAGAAAATGCAAGCTTAATTATATTTATGATAATCTTTAAAAATCTATTCATGTTTCGCGTACCATAAAATCGACCGTTTTCAACAGAACGGTGTGACAGCAGTGCATTCGTAACCTTGCGCAACACCGTTTCCATTTAGTTCCTGAAGGTGCTCACCACCCTCAAAGCAACCAGCATAGGCAGTTTTTCCCTGTGCCCTCTGCTCGCTCAGTCACTGGCAGCCACCCCAGCCACTCTGCCTCTATGAATTTACCTAGTCTGGATGTTCTCATATGAGTGGAATCATGCAACCTGTGGCATTTTGTGTCGGGCTGCTACTTAGCCTGGGCCTTTTAGGTTCATCCATATGCTACATAGCGCATGTACATTACATTTTTGAGGTGCATCATATATATCTTTTTATGGTTATAAAATCCGCCACACTATGTGTGTACCACAGTGCCCGTATTCATCCACTGACAGACACTAGGGCTGTTTCCATCTTTGGGTTGCTAGGAATCTTGCTGCTGTGAATGTGTATATGTATTTGTCTTGAGTCATTGTTTTTAGTTCTTCCTGGGGCTAGACCTAAGGGAGGAGCTGCTGGGTTACTCGGAGGTTCTGTGTTTCTGAGACGCTGCCAAGCTGCTCTCTATAGTGGCTGCTCATCCCAGAAACAATGTGGGAGGGTCCGACTTGTTCACGTCCTCCTGACCACTATTTACTTTTATTTTTTATCATAATTCTAGTGGACATGAAACAGCATCTTAATACAGGTTTGACTTGTGCTTTTTAAAATATGAATGATGTTTGGCTTTATTTTTTTTTTTTTTTTTCATTTTTTATGCATTTGGTACAGGGTCTCACTACACAGCTTGGACTCAGAGTGATCCTCCTGCTTTCAGCCTCTCCAGGACTGGGATTACAGGCATGCACCATCACGCCCAGACTCAGTCACTAGCTCATCGCGCCCCTGAGGGCAGAGCTGGTACAGCATGTGGGACCAGGGATTGAACCCTGGTCCCTGTGGCTTACCAAAGCAGGTACTTAGTCCACTGAGCTATCTCGCTAGCCCAAATATTAATGATGCTGAACACCTTTGCATGTGTTTCTTGGCCACTTGGGTGTCTTCTTTGGAGAAAACATCTATTCAAATCTTGTACTCTTACTTTTAATTGAGTATTTCGTTGTTGTTACATTAAGAGTTCTTTATAAATTTGAGGTCCTAGACTCTTACGATATATGATTTGCACATATTGTCCTAGTCTCTCTTTCTTGATAAGATTCTTCCATGCACAAAGATCTTTAATTTTAATGAAGTTCAATTTATCTATTTTTGTTGTTGTTGGACATGGTTGTAACATCATATTGAAGAATCCCCTGCCAAATCTGAGATAATGAATTAACTCTCATGTTTTCTTTTAAGAATTTGTTTTAGTTGATATTTGGGAGAAGGTGGATTTTTTAATTTTATTGGTACATTCTGGATATACATAAGGATAACAGTCATCACAGAGAATTGGTACCTGTATATATCTTTTTTTTTGTATTTTAGGGAAGGGTCTATAGGGTGTTAAGGGTCTCACTACTAGATTGGGCTCATAGTGGTCTGCCTGTTTACAGCTTCCCAAGAGCTGGGATTACAGGAACACATCACCATGCCCAGTCTCAAGTGCAGTCTCAGCATGCCCCAGGGGCGAGGCCAGCATGGCAGGTCTGGGGATTGAACCCCTGGCCCCTGCGCCTACTTGTAGGCAGTGCTTGTATATATTTTAATTTCCTTCATTCACCTCCCTCTCCCCAACCTCTCTTGCCCTCCTTATTTACAAAGGCCTTGTTTCCATTTTTTCTTCTAGTTTTCTTCTTCTCTCTTCTTTTCCCTCTCCCTGTTCTCCTTCTCATTTGAACATTTTCTTCCTAGTTCCCAATATTTATTATACACTTGTGCTTTTTTCACATCAGAGAAACAATGTGGTATTTGTGTCACAGATCCATTTTAAATGAACTTTTGTGTGTAGCATAAGGTAGGGTCCAAATTCATTATGTTGCATGTGGCAATTCATTTATCCCAGCACCATCTGGTAAAGAGACTATTCTTCCTCTATGATTGGTCTTGGTGCCTTTGCCAAAAATCCATTGGCCACAAATGTATGAGTTTATTTCTAGATTCACCACTCTATTCTAGTGGTCTGTATATCCTTATGCCAGTGCTATATTGTAGAATTTGGGAAATGTAAGCTGTCTAACTTATTCTTTTTTAAGATCACTAGTGCTATCTGGAGCCTCTTGCAATTCCATATAAATGGCTCAGGTCTCTGCCCATCCTGAGGCATGGACCTCCTGGCCCCCATCATCGATTACTAAATCTGTCTGTTTCTTATCTCATCCATTTGCCCTGCCCCTCATACATGCAGCTAGGGATTTTGGCCAGGTCTCTGATATTTGGTGCCTGAACAGGGACATTCTAATTAGGCCTGAGAGGGAAGATCCATTTGAGTGGAAAGAAGAGGATGCGAGAAGGCGAGAAGGCTCTGAGAGACATCCAAATACAAAGTGGAAGGTAGAACGTTTGGTGTGAAAGTTCTCAGTTAGCTGAGATAGCAAGGAAGACTTTGTCAGTAAAAGAACAAAGACATACACAGCAGTTGTGCATGTTGTTGCAGCATGCCAGAGTTCAAGTCAACACCCACAATTTGACAAAAATGTTACAAAAATTATTAAATACAGTTCATGGTTTCCACAGGCAGAAACCGTAGATACTCAAAATTGGAATAAGGTGGGAGAAAATAGAAAGAACTGCTCATGGCAGAGGAGAACTTGAGACCTTCTCAGCTTGGCCTTTGGTACACTCTGTTACAGGTCTGTTAAGAACTGGCACCCCTAAAGTTTCTGTTTTAAAATGGGAATAGGGAGAATAAATAAATAAGTCAATGGCCCCCTACTGGGCTCTGGCCCAGACCCACTGCCACCTGGAGCTTCTGGAGCCATGTGGGGCTTTTCATATTCCTCAGCCTGCACCTCCAGACTATTTAAAGATAAAACATTCAAACTTTGCCCATGCTGGGCCTACTCCTGGGGCACGCCAAGACAACAATTGAGACTGGGCATAGTGATGCGGGCCTGTAATCTCAGCTCTTGGGAGGCTGAACACAGGCAGATCACTATGAGTCCAATCTACATAGTGAGACCCTGCAGATCCTGTACTAAAATACCAAAAAAAAAAAAAAAAAAAAAAAAAAAAAATCTAACCTGTAGGTCCACATACCAACAGGCCGCTGTTCCCTGTGGTTAGGCATGATCTTAATAATCAAAATTAGCTTATCCCTGGACATCAGGTATTTGACTTTTTTTTTTAACCAGAAATGGAACTCAGGAACTCGCACTTGCCAGGCAGATGCTCTGCTGCTGAGCTATGTCCCCTTCCTGGCTGTTTAAAAAATTAAAACAGTGGCAAATAACTGAGCTCAGGGACCACTCGCTATAGATACACTTGTGGCCCTAGTCAATATCTTCATCTCAATATGAAGCAATGCTTCCTTCTTTAAAATCTCTGTTAATATAAAAGGAAGCATTGATTATGATGCTTTTTCACTAGAATCATACTATTAAAAAAAATGGTCCAAATTGCCTGATGTTCAGACTTTCTTGAACTAAAAAAATAATCCTTACTCATACTCAAGTATAAATGTGAGCCATAGGAAAACTGAGGGCACCTCTGGCCCTTTAGGCATTACTGTCACTGAGGCTGAGGCTACTCTTCCCTGACCTTTCAGAACCTGAGGAGAGATTTCCAAGACAACTTTAATTAAAGCCTCACCCACTATTACTGATTCCGGGGCTTCCCCTGCTTATCCTCAGGGCCTTGAGGGTGGAGCTCCTAGGCCAGCCAGACTGAAGCCTCTACAAGGTTATACCCATCTGTAGCTGAGTTTGGTCAAGCTCCTCAAGGAAAATATATCTTATAGAAAGAGAATGGGAAATGTAGGACTATCCATGTTTATGTGCTTTTTTTTTTCCTCTTTGCAAATCAGACAAGATCTAGAAAAGTTTAAAATCATGATGTGTGTGTATTGACAGTACAGTCGGGATAGATAGCGCTGTGCTTCTACATAATCCTATGAGAGGCAAGATCTGCACTAATGGTGGTTGGACAGGATATTATGTCGGCTTCTAGTGCTATGGTCAACCACTAGGAAAATAATTATTGAATTTTTGACATAATTTGAAAATAAAAATAAGTAAGCAGCTATACTCTTAATTCACTGATAAGAGATATCTGCTAAAATAATATCTGTAAATATAATATCATATATGCACCTTGTACAATACCAAAACGTTATGAAAACAGTTTGCAATGTATTAATTTATCGAATCTGTATTGTTAAGGTGTCTTGAAACTGTCTGAGTGACATTTGTACTTCAATAAAATGAAAGGAAAAAAAAAAAATAATAAAAAAAAATAAGTACATTAAGGCCTTTAGAGGATTTCTCCAGACCTATAAACTTAGTTAGAAAGATAATCTGTTACAATGTGTATTTTCAGAGTGGGTTTAAACAGAGCCCAGGCAGCACTGCTGTAGGGTGACTGGATAGAGACCAAAATGTCTCAAAGATCTCTCTGCCCTAGGGCCAAGATTTCTTCTGGACTGTTATCTGTTTCTGTTTGTTCTCAGAGATGACAGATATTTTTTACAGCCTGGTATTTTAGAACTTTTGATTCAGAGTCATGTATTAGAAATTAAGCCCTAAAGGATAGAATTGGAACACTTTCATTTTCTCTCACTCTCTTTCAAAATGTTAAAAACCGCCTTTCAGATTCTTTGATTATTTTCTGTTTGACAATGCAGCTGGAGGCAATCATCTCTTCTGTTTCTAGAGGCACATTTAGATTCAGCCTGGGAAAGCTCTTTTTTACGTATGTATTTGGTACAGGGTCTCACTATGCAGCTCAAGCTGGTGATGCTCTCTTGTTGTCAGCCTCCCCAGCACTGGGATTTCAGGCATGTGCCACCATGCCCAGACTTGGTGGCCGTGTCAGCGCACCCGGGCAGGGCCAGTGTGACATGTGGGGCTGGGGATCGAAGCCTGGCCCTGTGCTTGTCAAAGCAGGTGCTTAGTCCACTGAGCTATCCCTCCAGGCCCAGCCTGGGAAGGCTCTGGATCTTGTCCTTCTGCAGCTGAGATGCTTAGATTTGGTCCTTGTGCCCTATCTGGAGTCACGTTTCTGCCACTTCTCCACTGCCCTGCTCCTGAGAAATAACACACCCAAATCTGGCCTGTTCACCCCTTTGACATAGTTAAAATTATCTTTAACAATCTGTTCCATTAGAGGGAACATCTACAAGTGGTTATCAAAACAACAGCTTTGGCCATCAGATGTGACTATCCTATAACATGGCTACCAAACAGCAATGAGTGGCCTACATACCTGGATGTCCCAATCAGACAAACCATCATCTTAATAACTCTCTTTGCTTTCACAGGTATGAAAGGCTTATTCTCTCTGATCCTTATTATAAGAGATTTCTGTTAATTGACCTATACAACAGTTCAGACTAGTTTCTTTATAGTTACAAACTTTAAAAACTATAAAACAGTTATTTGAATTCAAATTGCCCAAATACATTTGAGTGCACTCTGATTTTACAAAAAAAAAAAAAAAAGCTTATGTGTATTTATCTGTCCAATCTGTAACAGCTGTTACATTTTAGTTCAGGAATATTTTTTCATTTATTTTTACAATTTTGGACATTGGATACATTTGTCTAATTAAATTGGCTGATAAGGGTCATCAAATTTAAAAACATGCTTCTACCTAAATTGCCAGCTGATCAAAATGATGTTAAAATTGGTTTTATATGTGTAATATGTATTGTTGTTTATGTATCATGACTTGAGTCTCTCACTGTTCAAAAATAATATGTTAAGTGTTATGATCTCATTCTAATACATCATCACAAATGTGTTAAGGTAATTAAATGGGGATTCTTCAGGCTCGGGGGATCTACTGGACAGGACTCCCTTAGTGAATAAATGAGCAGCTGTCTGGGAAAAATCATATTCCAGCCTTTGTTCATTAGTGGAGGGTTCCAATAATCTCCAGATCCTTCTTTGAGATACCCCAATAAATGTTGCTAAAAATATTATCGTGATATGTTTATATTGGCCATTAACAAAACGTTAAGTTTTCTATAGATAAGGTTTTCTATAAATATGCTCTTGTTATAACACCAAATTAAGGGGGTCGGGGAGATGGCTCAGTAGAATAAGTGCTTCCCTGGCAAGCACAAGGGCCTGAGTTCAATCTCCGGTTCCACCAAAAAAACCAAAACAAAAACAATGTTTTCATGAAGCTGTAACAATTCATTATTGCTAATCTCATGGTGTATTACATGCATTCATGCCTTCAAATGTACAGATCTTCTAAAAGAATGAAACTGGGATTGTTCATGATGACAGTCACTTTCTTCCAGATCCAGACATCTACCTCTCTCTTGTGCTCCAGATACTTGTGATAGAAGGTTCAAGCCAAGCCAACATGAGGTCACCAGTCAAACGATAATTTTTTTAAACACAAATTTATGTGATATGCTGCTATACTTAGAGATGCTTAGACATTAAGCAGTCTAGAAAATATCACACACTTCTTCAGTGACATCCTACTAAAGGACAACAAATTAAGTGAGAACTTCTTATGTATTAGATAGAGATGACTGACTAAAAAGGTTACTCTATACTAAGATGGAAATTTAAGTATGTTACAAAAATGTCATCATGATTATTTTACTAAAATACTACGTATGGCTTTTGGTTTCAATTTTTCTCAGTAAAGCTATGTAACTGTTGACTGTTAACACTACAGGCGTTCAACCATAACATCAGTGCTTGGTAAGATATTTCAAATGCTTGATACTTAGATAAAAATATAGCAATTAAGCTCACTGTTCCTGCTATAACATTAATGATCTTCTTTTCTGGGTGTTCAACAACCGAGACTTAGAGACCAATGCTAAAAAGATAACTGGGCAAGAGGAAAACCAATAATTAGGCCCCAGGCCTCCAAGAGGACCCAGGACAAGGGGGAACTTTTTCTACATCATCCTACAACTCTGGTGAGTTACATGACCTCCTGACCAAGGAGATGGTTGAGTGCCAGGGAATGGGAACACGGTGAATAATGTAGGAAAGGAGGATTACTAGAGGGAAAAGTCTCCCACTCTTTCATAGAAAGTGTTCGGTCAAGAAAAGCTCATGACTCATCTTCATGACTAATGCTGGCAAAAGAACTGAGAAGTTCCAGCATGGTTCCAAAGCAAATTCTGAGAAGACGTAACTGACGTTAACAGATAAAGAGGTTAATTTTAATTAACATAAGTTTCGATGTAACTAGGTATTTAACATCCAATGGAAAAGTATAATCAAAAGATATGTAAGACAATGTCATAATAATAAGCTAGATCTAGAAAGGTGCTCCAATCACTAACCACTTCTGGCAGTTTCCAGCTACCCCAGGAACTGGCTACTGCTATGAGCTATTAAGAATAAATTACAATAATATATGTAAAAATTCCTAACTACTAAAATACAACATGACTTCTATCTGAGGTCCATTAGATTAGCTCTCCAGAGAAGACTCCTGATGGAAGTCCAATCTCCATTTACATCCCTCCTTTTCAGCTTGAAGCAGTTAGGATGAAATCTATGCTCATTCTCCCCTAATTACAGTTCAAGGTACTTCTTCCGAGTGAAGAAATTAGATGGCTAAGTTATTTAAAATATGACAGTCAATCACAGGGCTGGGCCTCGAAAGTTCAGTACAGAAGACAACAATGGCTAGAAGCACAGTTACAGAAACAAAAAGGAAGAACACAGTCATCTCACCTGCACAATTAAATCTTAAAGCCTAATTGCACAAAGTATATAGTTTCCATCAGAACTTCATTGGCAAGAGGAAAAACCTGACTCCTAGAGCTCAAGACTTAGAGAAAGATCTCCAAACAGGAAAGTAAGATGGCCCAGTGCAACTGATAACATGGAGCTGAGGATCTATGCTAACAGACAATAGATTACTATTATGGCTGCCCTCTTGGAATACGTAGCCATAGAGAGAGGAACTCCCTGGCCCCAGGGCTCCCCTTCCTTCCTCCAGTGCAAGCATTCTCAAGGAATACACTGGAGAAAAGCCAACGCCACTAGTACTGAGATCCACATAGGTTACAAAACCCATGACATGAAGACCAACTAAAAAAGACAGTGCAAGAGGCTCACATACTGGTGACAAACAGAAACTCCCAAAAGTATGTTTTTGTTATGACGACCATCATACTCTATAAGCTGTTTCACCTTCTTCAATTACATAAACTAAAAGGAAGGTATGTTGGGAACTAGGAATTGTAAATTGGCTTAGCATCTCCTAGGCTCTCCTCACTGTACCTGCCTTGAGGGCTGGTTTTGGAATGTGGGGATTGCCTTCCTCTCTCAGGCAATGAGAACAGCACTCAGTGTGGGGATGGATCTTGGCTTGTTTCTTTTATGATGTCAAACTTACCCATTCTACCACAGCCTCTACTCTGTTTCAGAAAAGCACCTTACCCAATCTGCTCACGAGCTAATAAATAGTGCTAACTTGGAGTGTCTTTGTCTCTGCCTATCCTGAGGCACTGACCTCTAGGCCCCATATATATATATATACATATATCTGGGCCAAGTGTACAACCAATAATTAGGCCCCAGCCCTCCAAGGTCAAAGAGGACCCAGGATAAGAGGGAATATATATTCATTCTGCCTTAAAGGTCAGTGGGAATTTGAGAGGACTGCAGGGAATCTTCAGATTTCTTGGGTAGTAAGTAGTGTCATCATAGCAACAGAAAGTCTTCCAGTCCTCAAATATTTCATCTTGCTAGTTAGGTCTGTCTTGGTTTCTTTCAGCAACATTTTATACTTTTCAACATATAAGCTTTTTACCTCCTTGGTTGCTTTTGTGTCTTCAGGTTTTATACCCCTGGACACTGCTGTATGGAAAACAATTTTCTCACTTTCCACTTTGGATTGCTCTTCATCTATAGAAACATAATTAGTTTTTCCATGTTCACCTTAAGTCTTGAAGTTTTGTTAAGTTAATTTATTACCTGCTTATTATAATTTTAGGAGAAAGAAATTTTCACCATTAGAAGAATTTTTAAAAAGGAAAAAATAGAAATTGATCAAGCTAATAAAAATCTGAAGAGAAAACAGGAATGAAGTATGAAACATGTTAGTAAAAAAACCTTCTTAAAAGGGACTGTATTAAGAGTAAATATCAGTGGTCCCAATAAATCTGATTGATTTTCAATTGCTTTATTAAAAGATTAATAATTTTTATTTTCATTATTATGAAAATAAACAAGTCTAGCTTATAACATTTATGATCAACATACCTAAAGTAACACAAAAGGTTAAAAGTAAACAGATGTGGGCTGGCCAAATAGCTCAGCAGATTAATGCACCTGCAAGCAGGCATAGGGGCCAGGGGTTTGATCCCCAGGCCTGCCCTGCCGGGCCCTCTCCCCAGGGCATGCTGAGATGGCAACTGAGGCTGAGCAGTTGAGACAGGGCATGGTGGTGCACACCTGTAATCCCAGCACTTGGGAGGCTGTAAACAGGCAGGTTACGAGGAGTCTGATCTAGTAGTGAGACCCTGAATACCCTGTAGACCCTTCCCTAAAATACAGAAAAAAAAAAAGTAAACAAATGCCCTAGGCAAATAAAAAGTAAAGTGGCATTAAAAAAAAAAAGTAGAGTGGCAAAATTAATAACAAATTAAGTACAACCCAGCGCAAAAAGCACTAAAGAGATCAAAGAGGACTGCAAACAAGCAAACAAGGGGAAGAAAGAAAATAGAAAAAAATGAGGGAGGAGACCTTCCCAAGCACCGGGACAGTTTAAAAACAATTCTCTAAACAACTTCTGAGCTAAGGAGAAAATCACAACTCAAATTAAGGAACACGCCTTGGTGAAACCTGTGAGAGGTGAACAGCAGAAAGCTTGTAGGCTTTTTCAGTGAAATGAATTTATCAGAAGACAGGAAAGACAAAATGAATGAACTCAGAACTCAATTCTCCAAGGTAGAAATAAGATAACAAAGTAAACCAAAAATCAGCAGGACAAAGAGAAATAAAATAGAAAACACATTTTAGATAAGAAAAATAGGATAGAGATGGCTTTTGGAAAGGTTAACAAAATAGTAACCTCCACTAAAAAGAAACAACAAAAAAAAAAAGATACCCCCAAAAGAGTGACAAATACAGTGATTCTTTATAACCCATTGAGGATTCCTTTGTAACACAGTACAAGGCTAACATCTTTAAGATCTCTTGTGTTAATTCTGTTAATTCTGTGAAACTGTTCTAGAAAACTATTTTCTTTTTCTACTTGATCCATTGGTTTCTGAGATATGCACCTTAAAAATTACCACCACGATTGTGTTTTTTTAAAAATTAACCTCCCATATTTCTGTCCATTTTGCTTCACATTATTTCTAAGCTATGTTAACTTTTGTATTATTATTATCTCACTATGTAGCTAAAACTTATAATGATCTCCCTGTTTTCAGCCTCCCCAGTGCTGGGATTACAGGCATATACTACCATACCTGGACTCGGTGGCAGGCTTAGGACATCCAGCATAGTATGTGGTGCCGGGGGTCAAATCCTAGTCCCTGCACCTGCCTAAGCAGGCTCTTAGTCCACTGAGCTATCTCACCAGCCCTACATATATGTATGTATGTATATATATATCACTATATCTGTTCGGAGTTTTCATTACCTGATGGTTTCCTGCCTTAGTTCAGTTAATATTTACAAGATTCTCAGACTGACACTTGACTACCATCTCCATTGCCAACCCCAATGCTGTATAAGAGAAGGTGAATCCACCTTTTCCCAAAGCTTACTGGACTCCAACTAGAACACAAAAGTATCACCTCACTCCCCATGAACCCTAGTGGGAAAGAATTCTTTGCAGAGCCCAACTTATATTCTCAGCATTAAGAAGTTCAGGAGGACACTGGCGAGTACTTACAGACCCTGGGAGATTGGAAAGGAGAAAAAGATTAGAGAGATTGTGAGCAATCGTCATGCTCAGGCAGTGGCTGGCTGAGGGCATCTCCAGGAGCTCACTATGATGGCAGCCTGACAAGGAAACAGGGCCTCACCAGCAGCAGGTAGAACAATAGCTGCATCAGGTCCCAAGAGGTGCGCTGCAGAGTGAGTCCCCAGCTTAGCACACCTCATGGGAACAGAGCCAGCCTAAGAAGGCTGTGTGACACTGAGCTACCTGAGGTGGCAGGACATCACAGTACTGGGCAGGCCTGCAGTTTAGAGCCTGCTCCTTTGATCCTGCATCACCTGCCTTGATCCTAGTATCTAGCAACTGCTAGAGAAGTAAGCACTGCAGTCCCAAGGTCAGAGGCCAAGGACCAGGCTGGGAGACTGAAGTTTTGACTCGTATAGTTGAATATGATCAAAAAGCTGCAGGATGGGATGGAGAGGGTGAGAGGAAAGTGGGCCTGTGTTTTCTAGTCCCACTGGGCTCACAGCAATGTGTACTTTATGTTGATACAGGAGGACTCAGGATTCCAAACGCTTTCACCTATCACACACTTTCCTCTCAGGAAAGTTGTAAGATTCTTGGAGTCCATTACCAGCGAGCACCATTGTTTAACTTGTGGAAAGAAGTTAGGCCAACCTGGGGGATCCGATTCTGCACTTAGCTTGCAGAGGGGAGAGTTAGCCATATGAACCTGCTCTGCAGTTTACTTATTTAGCAACACCCTATAGAACAGCAAAGGGAATCATGTAAGGAAACAGATGTGGAAAGACATTAACAGGAAGCCAGCACAAAACCTCCCATAACTTCCACAGATGGAGAAAAAAGATCTCAGATGAAACATAGGACAAGTTTTATGTAGTGCTTCCATATGATAGATGAGGGGACTGTGGTTCAAAGGGGCAAAATGACTTCTCAAAAGTCACCTGAACTTGTGGAACAAGAAACCCTGCCCATGTGCATCAAAGTTGGCTCTAGCACAGTTGTACCTTCCCAACACACATCACCCCAGTGAGCCTGGGGTGACTCTGCTGTACCCCAGGGTCACGGCTGTCCAGTCAGCCAGCCAGCCAGTACTAAGGACTGAACTCAGGGCCTTTGCACCTCACCTGAGCTACATCTCAGCCCTTTTAAATATAATTTCTAAAAATTGAGACAAGATCTCACTAACTTTTTTTTTAACTTTGAAATTCAAGATCTCACTAACTTACTAAATTGCCCAGATTGGCCTCAAACTTGCAGTCCTCCTCCCTCAGCCTCCCGAGTAGCTGAGATTACAGGCATGCACCACCATACTTAGCTCTGAGCAATATTTAGTAGTGTTTTCTTTCACTCTAAACAGGTCTTGGTTTGGCCAAGAACAGAGGCACATGCCTGTAATTCCAACAACATGGGAGGCTGAGGTAGAACTGCAGTTTGAGGACACAGGCAACTCAGCAAGACCCTGTTGCAAAACAAAATTTTAAAAAGTAATTTTTAAAAATATATTTAGTGCAGGGTCTCTCTACACAGACCAGACTTGTAGTGATCTTTCTTGTTTATCAGCCTCCCAAGCACTGGGATTACAGGCGAGCGCCACCGCGTCCAGTCTCAATCAACATCTCAGCGTGCCCCGGGGACAAGGTAAGCACAGCATGCTGGGGATCGACCCTCGGTCCCTGCGTCTGCCTAAGCTGATGCTTTAATCCACTGAGCTCTAAAATGTAATTTTTAAAATGGGCTGGGATGTGCCAAATATGAGACACTGCATCCAGAAAAAAAAAAATTGCCCTGGTTTTTATAATAAATTATCTAGATACCTGGCATCCCATTATTTCACAAAGAAAACCCACACCCTGTAGGAACATTTCCATTGAAGGATTATAATACAGTTTGGTGTTTCCCAATTCTGTCTCCAAAACAAGGAAAATAGTGCCCTCTCCAAACCTGGTCAACCACATCAGGGCTCCAAGCAATGAAACGCCTTATCACATGTGCAGGAATTCTATGAATTCTTCAGGGAATTAAGTGCAATTCCAGCAGACTTGTCTCTGTCCACAGTGACACAGTCAAATTAATCATCCTGGGTAATACCTCTGTGTCACTCATCGCTGAGACATTTAATAGAATCTTTCTGATTCATGTCTCGCAACACATCAGGTCTGGAGTATTGGAGCACTTCTGAGCATCAGTACAATTATACCTTCCGGTTGGTCTGTCATTTTCCTGAGCTAAGAATGCTTCTTGACAAAATAAGTAAATAAAAGCCCATACCATGTCAAAACTGAACATGAGGGGGGGGGAACCATGCTGTTAAAATGCATATGGGTTCTGCAGGAGGTTAAGGGAGGGGACACAATATCTTTTAAGCCTTTATTTATAGGCAGAATCTCCAAGCAGGACAATCAGGATAAGGGAGTGTGTCCAGTGCCTCCTCTAGATGCTTCATGGCCATTGCATGCCCTGACACACTTACATGGAAGCAGACAGAGGCTCTGTAATAGGCCAGTGACAGGCAATCACACTAGACATGAGCTCCGTCCACAAAAACCTTATCTGGGAACATGATGACCAGCGTGTGTTCTCACTCAGGAAATTATCAGACTCATTCCAAGGTTCAGGCAGCTCCTAGGTAATTTATCTTAGGGGAGGGGGAAGAACTGGGAAGAGGAAGGGAAGGACTGGTGGGTACCCTTGGGGTTTCCCTGTTCTTTAGGGAGAAGCAGTCCCAGCAGAACTCAAAAGGCAAGGCTGGGGGTTACCTGAAGCATTCACATGAGACAAGGTGGCCAGAAGCAGCGCCCAGCATTCCAGAGAAGGAAACTCATTTTTTCCAGCAAGTGGCAGGGTTGTTTTGTTATGACATTTTTCAAACTATATATCCAGTTGCCTCTTTTGCACTTTCCCTGGGATGTTCTAGAGGAGAGCTCAGCAAACTTTTTCTGCAAAGGCCCAAATAATATTTTTAGCTTACAGGGATCATATGGTTTCTGTCACACTATTCAAGTCTGCTGCAGCAGCATGAACGCAGCCATAAAATGATCCTAAACCTAATGAGCATGGTGGCGTTCTATAAAGTCTGATTCATAAAAACACATGGAGGGGCACACGTGGCCTCCAGGCCATGGCTGGCTAAGCCCTGATGAACACTTGGTTGTTTTCTTTAGTTCTTCACCTGGTAAACACTGAGGTGAATATCCTCACTCTTACACTTTGGCCTGAGAGTCTCCACAGGGTCTATTTCTAGAGGTAGAAATGCCAGGTAACCAAATCACTACTAAGTTTTGAACATGTAGCCTAATCCACAAGACTGTCTGGCTTCCACTGGCATTTTTACAATACAGAGAATGTCTGCTTCCTATATTTTTATGCACAATTTGTTTTTTCTCGTTCTGAAACTGCTACTTGTTTTTGACATTGTTCTATTATCTTAGTATAGGTATTTGACACAGTGCTTGGCTTATTATATGCCACATAGTATTTTTATATCCTCATTTGATCTCTTTATATTTTTTTGGCCACGCAAAGGGTTTTACCATTTAAGTTTTTTTGGTTTTTTTTTAAATCTCAATGTGGGCCAGCCAAAAAGCTCAGCAGATTACAGCACCTGCAAGCAGGCACAGGGGCCAGGGGTTCAATCCCCGGGGCCTGCCATGCTGACTCTGCCCCCAGGGCATGCTGAGAGGGCAATTGAGACTGGGTGTGTGGCAAGCATCTATAATCCTAGCTCTTGGGAGGCTGTAAACAGGAGAATACTACAAGTCCAATCTAGTAGTAAGAACCTGAACACCCTGTAGACCCTTCCCTAAAAAATACAAAACAAAACTCAATGTATCCAAGCTGCATGATTTCTGGCCCTCATAGCCCACTTAGGAAATGGCTTGCACATGCTGTTATCACTAAGGTACTTGGCCATGGCTTTTCCCATACATGGGATTTGAACTCAGGAATGGCTGGATCTATAGGCTGTGTTCTTCCCCCAACCCACAGTGCTTCCATAGAGTAGCTTAAAAATAGGATCTCCACTGGGGCTAGGATGTTCCAAGCTACCGAGACTTCCTTTCAGTCATTGTGATTGGTGTCAGGCCATGTGCAGGCCAAGTGTCCTCTATCAGTCCATGCATCAGAGCTGGGGACCGTACCAAGGGGGTGGGGAGTCCCTGCTTGTACACAATAAATCCAGGCCTCAGTCACCCTGTCCATGCCCCACATGCCAGGTGCTGTTCTGGGCTGGCCCAGCCCCCTGTCAGTCTCTCCCTCATTCCACTCCAGCCACGTTCCTCAGACGTGCCAGACACACCTGCACTGCAGGGCCTTTGCACTGCTCCTTCCTTCCGGTAGAGTAGTTTCTCCCAGATCCCACTCCCTCACCCCTTAGACATCACCTCCTCACCTGAGCTCCCTGTTCACAGTGATAGTCCCTGCAGATACGCCAGTCCATCCCTTCCCTGTGCCCCATGGGACTCTTACTTGCTAACATGCAATACACTTGACCTTTTAAATATATTAACTGCCTGTTCCCATCACTAAAAAGTAAATTCCACCATTTTGTCACCAACAGTGCCTTGCCAGCACAGGCCCTTAGTAAACAGTTGCTGAGTAAGAGAACACACGACAGAGGAGGACAAGAGGTTTGACTACTTCGTTTACCATTTGCAGCACACTTGCCATTGCCTGGCACACAGAGGAGCTCAGTGACTGCGCTCCCAGGGCACATGTGGAAACGGCCTGCCATGGGGCCACGCGCAACTCGACACCCCCTTCCCTGCCAGTGCTAAGGAAGCAGCAAAGAGCTGAAGCTGTGCTCGGAGGAGAGCTGCTCTCCCACGCAATAATTTCAGCTTGGTCCCTGGGGGTCTCCTGTTCCCTTCCTTATCTTGGAGCTCATCTTCCTGGGAAGACCCCTGCTTGCCCTGACAAGCGGCACAGTGCGGGCCAAGTTGCTGCCTCTTTCTGAGTCTGTTACCCCACCTGGAAAAAGAAGGAGCTGGGCCAGGAAATTTTGAAATGCAAATACATTCTTGCCTTGCCACCCATTTGCAGGTACAAAGGCAGACAAGAGGCAGAGCTGCTCTTAGAAGCATTTCTAAACTGATGAGTAGGCTTTCCTGTTGTTTCTGTGTTAAAATAGCTTCTGGAAGTCTCATTGATTTGAAGCTTTTTTTTCTTTTCCACTGCTACCTTTTAAGCTACAGAAGCAGTGCAACCTAAAAACACATCAAACTGGCTGCCAGCGGACCCAGGCACTGAATTTTCTCAGAGCGACTGAAGCCCCAGTCTGGGACACTGCTCTGCCCAGACTCTCCCGGGGCTGGCTGCCTCTACCGCAGGGCCCCAACTGTCCAGCTGTCCTGGCGGCTTCCTGGCCCAAACCCTGCAACCTTGCCTGAGGCCTGCCCCTCAAGTCCACCACTGCCCTAGATGGTGCTTGATTGCAGAGGTGCTAGCCCCTCTGCTCGGCCACTGTATCCCCAAGCAGCACTCGGCAGTAGGCCCTCCATAACATCTTCCTGTCTCGCCAGGCAGAAGCACCAAGGACTGGGCCCCATACTGCTTTGGGTAGAAATGAGGCAGAGCCTTCTCTACCTGCAGTGCAGACTTCGTGTTCCTGTGAACACCCCCCACACACACACACCTTCCATCACAGTGCTGTGACTCAGGGCTCATGCACCTTCCTAAGGTTTACTGAGCACCCAGCTAAGCCCAGCTCGTGTTGGGACCCAGAAAGTTATTAGTGAAGGTGGCCAAGCCTTCCCTGGGTCTGTCTGTGTTGCTTTTCCTGAAGCTTTGCTAACACACAGTGCCACACCATGAAGAAGCCAGGATGCCAATGCAACAGCCTAGCTCAGGGCCACTGAGTCCTGAAACAGCCACTGAGGGAGCCTGAGGGAGAATCCTCCTTTCATTGAGACATCAGAGGTGACCATAGCCCAGATTGCCCACTGAATGCAGTCTCAAAAGAGATCCTGAGCCAAAGGGTGCCCAGCCAAGCCATGCCTGCATCCCTGACCCATAGAAACAATGAAAGGATGGCTGTATGTTGTTTTTAAAGCTGAGAAGTCTAGTTCCTGACTGGGTGATCCTGTCTCTTTATACAGAAGAGGACCTGGGTTCCTCATGTGTGATCCTGAGTTTCCTGCTGGCTCTCCCTAAGCCTTCTCACTAGTCTGTGACTGCTCCTCAGGGCGGGTGTGAGACTGAGCCCATGTGGATTAGGCACTGGGAGTGGGGGAACAGGCTCTGTCATTCCACATAACACTTGGGGACAGCAGTGCACCCTGCATTGGTACATCTCTGTGTGTAACATGCATACATGAGTCAGCTAAACACCTGCTAAGACGCAGAGCCTAACTCAGGCATTCTGGGTAGGACTGGAGACTGCTTCCCGACATGCTTGAGGGCTTGGGGTGACACTGCAGGTAGGTCCACATCTTGGGCAGCAAAGTCTTAGGCATCAGCAGCACTGACTCTGACCTCCACAGATCAATGTGCAAACTCTGCTACATCTCTGCTCAGAGTCCTGGGCTTCCAAGAGGAGTGGATGTACATTATCCAAGGCCACAAGATAAACTGGTTACCTGGAGCCACACAGAACCTGAATTCATGTTGTAACTTCTAGTCTAGAGTCCCCAAAGTACTGCCGAGGCTCCCCCACCTCCAGCACTGTGCCTGGACGGATCTGGAGGAGGTGCACAAGGGCATCCTGTATGTGCCCACATGTGTGACTGCATATGGCATATGTCCGCAGACACATGCAAATGAGCTCGGGAATGCGTCTAACGTCAGCCAGTGTGCAGCAAGTGCGTCACAGCTGTCTCCTCCCTCCTGCCCTCCCTTACCAAGTTTTAATTCAGCTCCGACCATACACCAGGTCCCTGCTCCCATGAAACCCATAGCATAGCAGAGAGGCATTAAACAAATGCAAATAAAAACCCCATCTGGATGAGGCCCACAGCCCTAACAGGCAGGTATGATTCTATCTCCATTTCTATGAAGCGACTGCGGTACCCTGGGTAAATAGCTTGTCCAGAGTCACAGTCCCAGGGCAATGCTTACTGTGCGGAAAGGCGTGTGTAAGAGGGCAGGATGTGCTGATACACTTGTATTTGTGCATGACTGCATCAGTGTGTGTGTGTGTGTGTGTAGCTAAGGAAACTTTTTCAGTCATATTCAAATTTTCCATTGACAAGGTTTTCTTGTCAGCACAGCACAGCATCACCACAGTCTACACATATGCACATGTGTGCGACATGTGGGCCTTGAGATATTTACGTTCCCATCATTTCCTAAAATCCTGTCCACTAAGAAATGGAACCAAATGCTGGAGCCTGCACACAGCCCGGCAGATCTGGGCTGCCCATGCCACCCGCTTCTGGGACAAGCCCCTGCCAGAGTGGTGTCACAGCTCATCATCTGTGACGAGCCTGAAGGAATTCTTACTATCCCAGGAAGCTAAACACATCACTCAGACTAAATTGTTTAGGCTAAACTCAAAGCCTAATCTATCCACATGCCCAGTGGGAACACACCACCTTGATGACTTGGTTAATGTAAGACACAAAGGACCACACTGGCAAGGCCCTTGCTTTGCCTCCTTTCCCATCATGGCCTGCTGTAAAAATGGAAACACCTGTATAAAGCCGATCTCTTAATCTTCATTTTATTTTTTTTGAGACAGGGTTTTGCCCTGTAGTTCAGCCTGGTCTGGGCTTATTATATAGCCCAGGCTAGCCTCGAACTCATGGTGCTCCTCCTGCCTTGGCCTCCGGAGTTCTCAGAGTACAGGCAAGAGCCCTCTATGCTTGGCAGGTACTAATCATTTCTTTACTCTATTGAAACAGAGGAGACCAGCAGAAAAGTGCACAGATGATAATCATAGAGCTCGATCCATTTTTAACCAAACACACACACTAGGGTAACCAGTTCAAAGAGTGAGAGGTAGCCTGCCAGCACTCACAGAGGTGCTCCAAGCCCCTCTGTACTACCCTCTCTCCCACCAGGGTAGCCACGATTCAAACCTCTAGCATCGTTGATTAGCTTTGCCTGTTCACGTACTTCTTATAAATGGCACCAGACAGGTGTTCTGCATGGCTGTCTGGTTTCTCCCACTCAACATAATGTTTGTGAGACTCAGCTGGATTCTTGCATATGGTTACAGAGCTTTCTTTGCCACTACTGTATAGTACTCTACTGGGTAAAACTATTCTGCAGTCGAATGCTCTACCACTGAGCTATAGCCCCACACCAATTC
This sequence comes from Ctenomys sociabilis, assembly GCA_004027165.1. Taxonomy (NCBI): domain Eukaryota; kingdom Metazoa; phylum Chordata; class Mammalia; order Rodentia; family Ctenomyidae; genus Ctenomys; species Ctenomys sociabilis. Next base: position 107,887 of record PVKA01000197.1, read on the forward strand.
TGTATCATTTATTTAGTCTCCTCCTGATGTCGATTTGGATGGTCTCCACTTTGGCACTTTCATGAAAACTGATGCCACCTCACTGCCAAGCCCTTCTTCCTCATCAGAGACTCACGCTTGGAGGATGGGACACAAGGGCTATCTGGGCCACAGGAGGGCCTCCAAATGGTAATGAGCTGTGAGTCAGGGAGCCTGGACAGGCCAGGATGCTCGGATGGTGGAGGCTGTGGGGTGGGAAGGACTGTGCATCTCTGGCAGGCGAAGCAGCATGAGCATGCTTTTGTTTTGCTAGTTTTGTGATTTCATAGGAACCTTTCCTGGCACATTTTAAAGCAAGACAGTTCCAACAGCATCTTGTAGGGTTCATATCTAGATGTCTCCCCAAAGCCTCACGTAATCCTAATGGGACTGCTGAAATGCAATTAGATGGGGGGGGAGAGTATGTCACTAGTAGGTGGGGCCTGGCAGAATGACAAGGTTGACCTCCCTTCCTGACTCTTTCTTTGGCATCCCTGCTCACAGGTGGCCACACCACCGGCAGCTGGCTCTCCTTCACTCAGACCCTCCCGCCAGGCCTTCCTTCCTAGAAGCTGGTCCACTATGGACTAAACCTGTGAGCCAAATGAACCTCTCCTTTAAGCTGTGTGGCTTTGTCATTGTGTCACACTGACCAAAAAAGTAACCAAGGCAGCATCTTTTCCATTTCACCCGTAAGCACAAGCTGAATTTATTAGCTAGGAGAGGCAAGTGGCTTCCCCTTTGCTTGATCTTCTGAGGCTACCTCTGACGCCCAAGCCCACCACATCCTGGTGGGTGATTTCAGTTGTTCCATCTGTATACTGTATACAATGTGGGTACTTTAATAGCACCCTATGCTAACGACCACATCTCAAGCACCAGAATAAGGACTTTAGGTATAAACGCATCAGTCTACTCTGCCCTGTCTCCCTCTGAGGGACTTCTAACAACGACACTGAAGTCTCAGAAAAATTGGTTAACTTATCCAAGCTCCCCCAGCCATGAAATGTCAAGACCAGAAATTGTGTTTAAATAAATTCTCCTATTATTGGCCCTCATAACCCGTACAACCAGTGGCATGTCTTTACTGTTGACCCAGTGGGCTGGAAACTTATTCTCAAGACCCCATTTACCACAGGGGACTAAAAACCCTGCCCCTCAGGTGGGAGGGGAAGGTCCACCCCTGGCCTTTTCGACAGAATGCTGTCCTCCTAAGCCAATCCCTGGGCTGCCAGATATAACCTAGAACGTCTCTCAGACACATTGACCAGAGCTAACTCACTGATAGAAAAACCAGGGCCTAGAGAAGCACCATGAGCAGACCACAGGCACACAGGGAGAGGGGCTGAGGAGGGGCAAGCCTCGGCTCCTGAGCCTCCAGAAATTAAGAACCTGGTGCCATTCTGAAAAGACCCCGTGTCTGGTCTCATTTCTAATTTTTGGTCATGGGATGAGCTCACATGTAGCAAGAGACAGATGGGTACAACTCAGGGCTGACCTTCCCTAGCAAAGGGCTGGGCCCTATAATAGATACTAATTTCAAAGTGGCTGGGAGAGGGGGAGGGGAGTTTTTAAAGGAAAATCCTTGAAATCCCATTTCTAACCCACGGCCAGCCCCTTCCCCACCCCTGCACGTCCCCCACCTTCTTCATTGTTTCCATCCCATTGAGAGAGAGTGAATGTTTCCTGGGATTCAATTTCTCTCATAATAGTTGGAAGGAAACAAAACTATATGTTGTAAACATCCAGTGCATTGTATGAAGAATGTATTTATGTCCGGGGAGGCACAGTAAAGCAGAGCACTGTCCTCCCCCAAATCCATCCCAGTGCCTTCCGGCCTATACCCTCGAATATTTAAACATCTCACAAGCAGAAACCCAGAGCTTTCAAATAAATATTTTTAGCCACTGAGATGCAAAATTAAGATAGGGAGATGTAAGTACCGACGCCTTCACAGCAGTTCTCTGTCAATGAGAACAAGAGAGACAAATGCATTTTTTTCCGAGCATGTGTTTAGGATGGATGGGGGACAGCTTATTAGTTCAGTGTGACATCTCTTCAATTCTCTCCACATCCATTCGACGGGGTTTTCCCCCTCTTTGCATTTTATTCTCCAGCTGTGAAATGATATTACATTTCATCTGATTTGAACAAAATCTATGGCCTTGAAGCAGTTTCCTTTAAGGCCCTGCATATTTATTCAGAATTCATGAATCATGTTCCGATAACACCACCATAATTATTTTTAAAGTGTGATGTTTGTGACTTTAATAGGAAATGCTTGCAAAAGGCCTTTTCTCTTTGATTGTTTGTAATCTTAGCAGTAATCACTGCCATTGCCTTCATGCACTGCAGCGGGCAAAACACAATTTCATTTTAATATGAATCTGAAGCTCTTCACCCAGGTTTTAATTAAAGCAATAAAAGCCACGTCATCTTTGCCCTTTACAATGCACACAGACTCAGAGGCCAGAGCTACTAGCCTAGAATCTTAAATTTCACCAATAGCAGGAGGGCCTCCTGCCTCCCAATCCATCTGCTGGGGAGGAGGTTTGTTTCCAAAAGCTTCAACCAACTCTTTCAGAGCTGCAGTTTCCTCATCTGTATAATGGGTCAGCACCGTACCTGACAGAGTCGACACGAGTGGGAAGTGAGAGCAACTGTGTAAAACCTCGGGCCACTGCGCCCCAGCTGCGGAAGTGCGCAGTAAATGTCAGTTATCACCGACCTGGGAAAACCCCAACAGATCTTCTCTCCTAGCTACTGATGAAGGGAAACTGAGGTTCAGCCAGACAGAAGCAATGGAAACAGGATGGGGAAACCTTGGACTCAGCTTCTGTACCTGCCCCAGGCCACATTCTGGATGCCCGACACTGCCTCTCACCGGACCGAGGCCTCTAGCTCAAGGCCACAGCGCTAGCCAGGCCCATCTCCTGGCCTCTCCATTGAGCCACCTGCCACACGAGGTTGGCACCAAGAGATGGCCAGTCATCTTCAGGGATACAAAAAGGAAGGCTGCTGCGCAGACATGGTGGCAGAGCTCCAGGGCCCCTGCACAAGTCCACTGCGGGGTTCAGGGTTCTGGCACGTCTCCTCTGTGTGGTTGGGGGTGAAGCCCTTGGAGCCTCTTTAGGAGTGGGGTTGCCAGCTTTTATGGCACCAGAACTACAGCCCAGCATTGTCCTGGGGAGCATCCATCCACGCACACTGAAGAAGCGGGGGGGGGGGGGCGCTCATATTTGTGGGTGTTCATCATACTCTACAGAACTTTCTAAAGAGCCCCCCAACCGTAATGCTGCAAGCCTCTCACAGTTCCTGGGACTACTCTCGCTCGTGATCTAGGAAGAGCAAGTCCCATTTCCCAGCTATGTCGTGGAACACATCTTCTGTTGTCCTGACACCCAGTTGGCATGCTCCTCCCTATCCAGGATCCTCATCCCTGTAAGACCACAGACCCATCTCCCATTCAGGTGTCACCCCCAGCCCCTCCCATGGCCCCTATGTGCTCAGCCTTCAGCTTCATGCTTCAGCTTCTAGTCCACCCACTGCAGCCACCCCCAGGTCTCTTTAACTCAGCCACCATGTGGATTCTGCAGCGTCTGCCCCTGGAGCTTCTTCTGTCTGCTGCCTCAGCTCCCTGAGCACACCTGGGAGCCTGTCAATGCGCACAGCTGCTACCTTTGAAATCACCTGGTTCTGACTAAGGTGTTTTCCCCACATAGCTTCTCCCCTAGCTACTGCAGGGGACTCTCCCAGCCTTGGCCCCGCCCCACCTTCGCTCAGCATCCAGCCTACACCCCTTATCCTTCACCTCAATCTCTCTTTTGGGCAAAAAAAGCCCCAATGTCTTTGTGCTACGCCTGCCTCGCAACTCCACTGTCCTGGGTTCACCCAGCAGGCTGCTACCACAACACCAGTGCCCTCTCCTCAGACCCCGCCCCCCCAGAGCCCTGACTTTCTACAGGTCACCTGCTCACCAACTCTCACAGGACAGGTGCTCCCATCCACAAAGCCAGGCTTCTTTTCTCTGCTCCTCATTCCCACCTGCTCCTAGCTGAGACCAGAATCTCCTCTGAGCAGCACCCGCCCCCTCCAGCTTGCTCTGAATCCATCCATTCACCTTCCCTTTTCCAGAGCCCTGAGCTCCATGTGCTCTCCTGCATGCTAGCCCCCAATGATTGCACATTCTAGATGCTCATCTTTTTAAAAACCCCTTCTCAAAAAAATAAATAAATAAATAAAAACCCCTTCTCCAAGGGGTCAGGGAGATAGCTCAGCAGTATAAGCCCTTGCCTGAAAACACAAGGTTCTGAGTTTGATCCTTAGTACAAAAAGAAAAAAAAGAAAAAAAAAAACCTGCTCTGAAGTCATCTGCCTTTGCCCTTGTCCTGCACAATACATTCCGCAGAGCAGCTGTCTATACTCAGTGTGTGCATGTCCCCACCTCCCTCCTTCCCAGGACTGGAGGAGTCCTGTGCAGACCCACGAGACCTGCACCACATCCCCTACACATCCGATTTACTTTCTGAGCATTCTTTAAGTTTTATGTCACTCACTCTCTCAGAGGTATGTGACCTGAGTGAGCCTTTCTTCCATGTTTAGACTTTATTTAACTTTCTGAAGTCATAATAAATTCCATGGTTTAAAACCCTCTTTCTATGATTTGGATCGTGCACATCCCTCAAGGGCCCATGTGCTAAGGCCTTGGTTGACCTCCTGGGCTAGAAGGATTGTGGAACCTTTAGGAGGTGGCTCTAGTGAAAGGAAGAAAGAACACAGGATTGGGACAGGGGAACTGCCCTAGAAAGACGTATTGGGGTGTAGCCCCCATCCTCTTTCTGTTTGGACATGAACAGGCCTCTTCTGCCACATGGTTCCACCATAATGGACTGTGCCACTGCAGATCCAAAGTGAGCTGGCCAAGTGACCACGGCCTGAAACACAACCATAAGCCAAAATAAGCCTTTCCTTCTTTGAAGTTGATTATCTCAGGTATTGTATTAGTCAGGGAAAACTGACCAAGTACACTCGTAAATGTTGAGGCAAGGAAACGTCTCTTTTCTACCCTTTTCCAGTTTCTCATGCACATGCCCACATGTACACACACAAAGCACAAAGGCACGGTTAGTAGTTTCCATGTATTCTTTCAGGCACATTAATCGAAGTTAAGGATATGGAAAGTCTTACAATAACCATTTCTGTATGAACAGTAACAGATTAAACTTGCCGGTTCATACTTCCTTCCCTAAGAAATATACTGCAAGAACTTTGGTTATCTCATTTTACTAGATCTGCGTGACAGTCTGATAGGTGTACTTAATTTATTTACCTACAGAATTTGTTTACGTGTCCCACTGCGGGACATGTAGGCTGTTTCCAAAGTAGTGTCCTTTATAAATAATTCAAAAATGAATAATCTTGAATATGTCACTTTTCATGTGTGTACATATATCTGAGGGATATATTTCCAAAAGGAGAGTGGCTGGTTTAATGATCAAAGCACTTGTCTTTTTCTATTTTTTTTTTTTTTTTTTTTTTGGTGCAGGGTCTCACTATGCATGCAGCCCACATTCATAGCGATCTTCCTGCTTTTTGCCTCCCATGTGCTGGGATTACAGGCGCGAACCTCAGTTGATGCTGATAATTTGCCCTCCTTGGTTGTTATACAATTTATCCTCCCCACAAAATTTTGCAAGACCTGTTTTCCTGCAAGAACTCTGCTATAGCATGCTATCAAATCTTTGGATTTTCTCAGTCTGATAAGCAAAAATGGTAACTTAAAATGACTGATCATATGAGCTATCCTTGATACCTATTTGGATATTTAAAGTCCATCTGTCTTCCCTTTTCTGTAAACTTCATTCATAGTTCTTTCTTTTCCATCAGGTTTTTGAATTGATTTTTAGTAACTATGTATTAAAGCCAGTCCTTCCACTATGTTGGGAGTGGAAAATGTTCTAGCCAATTTTCTAACTTATGCTGTTTTAATATACAAGAGTTGTTTTATGTTGGTTTATAGTCTAGTTTTTAAGCCTCTTCTCAGGCTCTATGTCATAAACTATCTTCCCAGGACTCTGCATTAAAGATTGTTTGGCTGGTTTCCTTGAGTACATTTAAATCTTTGATCTATGGAAGACCAATCCCGACTATGGCTCCACCATCGTTTCTGCCCAGGCCCCATCCCTGTCTTGAAACACTCTGCCCTTGGTCTCGAAGATTCCATGTTCTCCCACGGCTCAAACTACGTCACAGTCTTCCTTCCTCTGCTTTGCTTTCAGATGTCAGAGCTCAGCACATAAGCATCACCGATCCTGCACTCTTCCTACACTTCCATATGACTCTAAGTCCTGCCAACACCCAGGGTTTTGAGCTGAGGCCTTCCAATTTACTGCTCCTGCAAATGCCCAATTTGCACAACCATCTACCCAGTTGGACATTTTCATTTAAATAAGGATCTCAAGTGTCCCGTGTCCAAATCTGACCCCACTGAGCCTGGCACTGCCAGGTCCTTCCCTTGGCACTGCCCTAGCCCTTCCCCAACCCTGGACCTTGTACCACCATGCTGGAAAATGGGCCCATGCCACAAGCCTGTGATCATCCCTGACTCCTCATTTCCCTTTCTCTGCATCCATCACTGTCAACGCTTACTAATTTTATTTCCAAAACACTTCAGATCATCTCTCTCACCACCTCTACCTCTGCCAAATTCTAGGACAGTAAGATCTTTCACTTGGCCTATTCCCACACCCTCCCAATTAGCACTCTAGGGCCTTTTCCTGATCTCCCTGGGACCACAGGTGCCACTAGGAGCTTTTAAAACTATAAATCTGACCATACCATTCAATCTCAATCCATCTCCTCCCACTTCTTTCATATATACACATGTACACTTGAACACACATAAACACACACACAAATTCTTTCAATAATCCTTAAGAAAAACTCTGTGATCTTTTGCAGAAATTGTATTTTGAGCCATGAGAACAGAAAACTGCTCATAGCCAGGAAGATATAATGAGGCCCTGACATTTGCAGTGCCCCTGTGGGAACAAATAGGCATTTGGGGGTGAAAATGGCTAGGGGAATTCCCATCAGAAGAGAGCATCTATAAAGACACAGAGGTGATCAGGGACTCATCTTGTGTGACCAAAGCATTATTTATAGTAGTAAAAATAATAAAAATAAGTCCCAGCTAGTTTCTCTCAACACTGGTGCTTTGCATACTCTCTTAGTTTAGATTCCCTTGAAGTAGAACCTGAGTGGGGGGATTCCTGTAAAGGTGACTGTGCAGGACTCTCTGGAGAGGGGACAGTGCAGGGCAGGTCTGAGTGGGAGAAGCACAACATGGATGTGCTCTCAGCTGGCACTCCTGGGGAGCTGTGGAGTTGGTCACCCTTCGAGAAATGAGGTTGGCTTTCAGACCATTACCCACACCTCCTTCAGGCTCATCATTCCCATTTGGTAGAGGCCAACTTTCCAGAGAAGGGGCACCTCTGAGTGGTTAGTAGTCAACAGTTGTGGATGTGAGTGCGCTGGCCATCAAAGAGGATCTAGGAAGGCCCCAACAGAATTCATAATCTAGGCCTCATACCCTGTTCCCACCACCCCAAGAGACAGGCATTACCCCCTGCCCATGGGCACATGGCCCTTGCCAGGGCTTGCTGAAATGCAAATCAGGTCTATGGAGGCACAAGCCTTTCCCTCTTTCTCTGGACCTCTTCCCAAGAAGAGTCTCACTCTTCCTCCATCATTCAAGCAGGAACTACCAACCCCTATACCTCCTGGACAGGGCCTGCCTTCAGCAGCAGAAGAGCTGGTCTTTGCACTGGCCACCCCAAGGTGGCCAATGGGGCTGCAGCCCACCTGAGAACTGTATTTTATTCTCAGGCCAGCCAGGCAAGTCTGGCACAAAAGAAATGAAAGGTCTGCAGGAAGGGGAGTGATTAATTTGCAAGAGCTAAGGCAGTTATGCAGGAATTTTGTGGAGGCTTGCAAAAACCAAATAATGGAGGACACGTTTGTGAAAGTAACCTCAAACTCCTAACAGCTGGTTTGAAAAATTTTAAAAAGGGACACAGTTGACTGTGTCCACACACCCTCAATCTAGGTCACAGTTTCTAAATACAGATGGTGTTTCAAGAGAAGTGTTGCACTAAAGAGTAGGCTTGTAACATGGTAAAAGTGGACATTCTGGAAGCAAATGCTTTACAGAAATGGCTTCCTACTCATAGCTAAAGCCTGGACGTTATAGATGCCCAATACACACATTTGCCAGATGGGTGAAATTGGTATTTAACTGGTATTTAACTGTATTTACCAAATATATTTTATGTTGGGCCAGGGAGATGACTCAGTGGAATAAACACTTCCCCAACAAGCACAAGGGCCTGAGTTCAACCCCTGGTTCTGAAAAAAAAAAAATTATATATATATATATATATATATATATATATATATATATATATATATATATTTTTTTATAGATTAAAAATATATATAATATATATATATATATATATATTATATATATATATAATATATATATATTATGCTTAGCTTCTGAACACACTGTTCACTATGAGCCCTTCATTTTGGTCATACCTTTGCATTAGTCCTTCAGCAAATGGGACAACACATTCCTGTAGAGGATGGAACAGCACACCATGAAACTATTCATCTGTATGTGAGCTCAGGCGCAAACTCCAAGGAGAACTCCTGCCATCAAAAACTAGAAGCCACTAAAGTCCCACTGAGCTACAAAGAACTGCAGGTTCTCGGTGAGTCTGAGATATTCTTCCAGCAAAACCAACACGAACTACATCCAGTGTTTCCTCGATCAGATGATTTGTGAAAAGCCCACAATGCTTTACCCACCAAGAGGTAAAATCTATTTCCCCTTTACTCCTTGAATTTGGATTGGTTTGTGTCTGGCTTTGACCAATAGAAAGAACCAGAAGTACAGATGTTCTGATTCTAAGTGTAGGCCTCAAGAGGTCTTGTGGCTTCTGCCACTGCTGCCCTGGGAACGCTCACCCCACCTTGTGAAAGGCCTCATGTTGCCCTGCTGGAGAAAGACAGCCCACAGCTGCCCTGGAATTTATTGCTGCCACTCAAGTGATTCTAGCAAGCCCAGAAGAACCACTGAGTTCTTCTGGTGCCAAACCACCAAGCAATGCTGTTTGTTAAGTCACTATGCTTGGAGGTGTTTTTCATGCAGCAAAACAGATACACTCTAAGAAATCAGGATTGCTTCTGCAGGATTTGTTCATATTAAGGCTGTTGCAGGTTCCTGGGTGCATTTAGTTCATCTCAGGAGAATCCTGAGGTCTTTCTCAGAAAGTTTAAGCTACGGAAACCCTTTGAAGGAACTCTCTGGAAGTCCAACTCCTTGTTTCACTGATAGCGAAAGTAGGGCTCAGAAAAAGAAGGGGCCACATCCACTCATACAAATATTTCCCAGGGGGGTGCGCGACAGTAAGACAAAGCAGGCCGTCCCTCCACAAGGCCAGGGTAGTGTGGAACTCAGATGTTACTCAAGTCATCACACAGATATGTAGAGGACCACAGACAGTGACAATTATTATGACTTAAAATGACTGTGCCGTGAGAATCACAGGGAAGAACCCATCTGAATGTGGAGGTCACAAAGAGTTCTCCAAGTAGGTGGCATTTTAGGCTGACGCAAGTGGGCGGCAGCCCTGGGATGGGACAGCAAGGTGAGCAGGGCTGGGTCACCTGGGGCAAGTCAGTCAGTCTCCTGAACCTCAGTTGCCTTACCTCCAGCAGGGACGTGGTGGTAAGGTCTACCCATCTATTCTGTGGAGATAAGTTAAAACACCAAAAAGGGCTTTGAAAGCCATGAAGACAGGGGCAGAGAGCTGAGGGGGCTGCTGTTAAGCGGCTGGGGAGAGGGAGGACATTTATTTTCCCCAAGGCTGTTCTCAAGCACTGTGTTCCCCTGCCCAAGTCTAGCATAGACACAGCCCTAAGTCCCTCCTTCCTATCTCAGTAGAAGGACTGCGCCAACATTTTCCACCAGGTTGGAGCCCATTATGGTTAGTATCTTGATGTCTCCCAAGAGTCTCATGCACTCTTAGGTGGGGATCTAGGGAGGTGACTGGATTATGGTGCTAACAGCTGACTTGCTATTAGGAGGTGGGGTCTGGAAGAAGAGGCACATCACTGGGAGTGTGGCCTAACAGGCTTTATCTGCCCCCATCCCCTGCACTTTTGGCTTCCTGTTGGCCATGCCACCCTTCCTTAGTGCCCAGCAACTAGGGGCTGAAACGTGAACCAAAATAAGGCTCTCCTCCTTTAAGTTGTTGGTGTCAGCTATTTTGCCCCCGTGATGAAGAAAGTGCCAAGACAGAGCCAGACCCGATTTTACCACAGCAATAATTCTGAAAGTGAGGGCTCAGTGAGCACCCAGTGAAGCTGCATTAGACAAGACTAAGACGAGATGTTCAGAGGCGAGCTCTGGTCCTTTGAGATGAGTATATTTCCAAGCTGATTATAGACAATCAAATGACATCAGTGGATGCTTCCAGGACCTGAAGCCTTGCCCAACAGTCTTGCGAGCTGGCATATATTAAAGCAATAAAAAGGCAGCTTTTCAGCAGCAGCATGAACTACCATGAGGACAGGCCAGAGAAGGGACATGGTGTTGTGGCCCCAGCACAAGCATCCTGGCAGGGAAATGGGCGAAGTGCTCTGGAGCTGTCCCTGTGGGGACACAGCATGCTCCCCACTACACTCTAAGGGTCACAGACCTACATCTTACTTGTCTATGGCTCCATCAGACCTGTCAGAGAAGATAAGACACATACATGTCTGTGAATGAGTAGGTTTCTATTTCCTCATCTGGAAAAAATGCCCCATCTTACCGGCCAAGGGGCCACCCAAATTGGGTTTCCACAGCAACAGACCACAGAGGTTGGCCTGGGCCAGACTCACCCTCCAGCTCCCAGAGCTTCTTGGCAACTATGAACCTTTTCAGCCCCCGTCCAGCACCCTGAGCTGGGGCAGCCTCATGGGCTCTAGTGTCAGGAAACCACCCTTGGTGAGGCCACAGCCCACTGTGAGGATGCCCATCCTGGGTGAGGACGCTCCCTGATAAACGGAGGTTCGTGTTCTGCTCTCAGCGAAAAATTTTATTCCAGCTGGTATCTGTGAGCCTACAAATGGAGTCGGGCCAGCCTTGCCCAGGGAGTGCTGGGTCCCCTTGGCCACCAGAAACAACCTCACAGGAAGCCTCTGCTCTCCTCCTTTGGGGCCTGTCCACAGCCTTCCGAGTAGCCTCAGACAACTACCTCCAGGTGGGCGGGAGATGCCGCATGGGTGTGTGTGATCCCCCAGAGAACACAGCACCCCCAAAGCTGCTGTGCCAGAGGCAGGCAGCAGCAGGGAGCACAGGATATAGCCACTCACAGGTGCTGAAATTTGCCCTGCGCAAGGGGAATGTGAGAAATGCAGTCTGAGTCTCATCAAATCCTCAGTGATGTGCATTTGGAGCCAACAGCAGCCAGGTAGATGATTTCCAGGAAACACTGTAGTCTGTTTCACGGTCCCTTTTAAGGACTCAACTGATGAACATCCAGAAGAGGACATTTGTGGGCTGCTCCCCCCCAACCCTGCACCCCTCCTTCCTCTATCCAGCAGCTCAGCAGCAGCCAACCCAAAGCTCAGACCCCGGCTCAGGGAGGAGGAGCACCCACCTGGCCAGTTGACAGGAGCTCTGGGTTTCCATCACTCATCCCCACGTAGGCACTGTCACCATCAAACTAGAACAGAGAGAGAGAAGCAGCTCTGATTAAAATGTTCTCAGGGAAGCACCAGGAGAAGCAGCCAGTGGTCAGGAGACTGTGCACTGCGGGGATGGACCTGGAGGCTTGCAGAAGCAAAACCTAGAGCACAAGATGCTCCCTGGGTGGAAAGTGCAGCCCCTGTCCTGTGGTCCCTGAAGGCCCAGGTTAGCACAATTAATCCCATGTAGGATGGGGACAGGAAACCCTTTTGGCTCTCTTCACACCTTGTCCATCGACACAGCAGGCTGCCTTTCTGGACACTGAGCACCCTGCCTTTGGAACTATGCAGAGATCTCATCTCTCTTAGCCAAAGCAATACTAGGCAGCCCACTAGAGCTTGGATCCCATGTGGACCACTTTTCTCCAGAGTATCTGGGCCATGTCAGCCTACCCTAGACGTGCCCCCAGTTCTTTGCCCTCTCCCCTATCCCATTCTAGAAGCCACAGGTAGTTAGGACAATGGTAGAAACCATGAGGAGAAAGTATAGTTCTGTGTTCAAGAGTTTGCCAAGCCTAGATTCAGGAAGAGTTTCCCACAACGGGGAGCAGTTACAGTGAGAGAAATGGTACTCTCACGCCCTGGCTCCCTCTTCGCTCTGATGTGTGATGCTGAGTTGGTGTATGAACCTCTGAGGGTCCTCATGGGATCCTTCTTCATTAGATGTTTCCATCTAGAGCGTTTTACTCACATGTCATTATGGACCACAGGTGACTCAGTTCCAGGTGGTTCCCTCCCTTGAGCTAGGGGTCTGAGACACAGATCCCAGAAGCAGAGCCTGAGACAATGGTTCAATGCATTTGAGGACATGTTCCTCAGACAGGACCTGGCAGTAGCTGAAGCTAAGCAAGGAGGTGGTCTCAGCTGGAGACTCACTCCAGCCTGAACCCAGGTAACCCCAGAGCTTCAACTGTACTGCCTAGTGACACCACCATGGAGGAAGGAGCAGCCTTCTATGGTCCATGTAAACGAGTCATTGGGTGTAGGCTGCCCTTAGGAGACACAAGGAGGTGAAACCTTCTGTGCAAGGGGGCCTGAACTTCACCAGGGACAATTATTCAGAGAATCATACCTGCTGTGAGCCTTCTGCAGCCAGTGCCATGCAGGTGGGGGCAACGTGGCATTTTGTCTTAATTGAGCAGTTTATTAGAATATAGTCTCATGGTTGAAAATTCCAAAGGCACAAAGGGCACACAGTGAAAAGCACCCTCCCTGTTCTGCCTCCCAGCCAGCCATGAGGCAACCATGCTTACGGCTTCCCTGCATTCTCGCAAAGACAGCAGCCTACACTAACACACTTTCTAGTCACTTCTTCCACCCAAATGGCAGCACACCGTGCACACTGCTTTGCATCTTATTTTTCTTGTAGCAACACGCCTTGAGAAATGCTGTGCAAAACGTAGCTCTTCCTGCTGATACCTGGTCTTTCACAGTAAGGGTGCTACACAACACTTTTAGCAGGCTGACCACATGGGCAGCGGCTGTTTCTAGTCCTTTGCTGGCCCAACGCTGCTGTCATTGGTATCTTCATACATTCATCACTGTGCAAGGGCATGAGCTGAACTGTAGGGTTCATCTGCAGAACTGTGGGGCAAATGGTATGCGCATTTGTAACTCTGGTGAACATCCTCAAGTACCCCTCATGGAGACCACAAAACCCCACACCGCCACAACCACGCAGGAGATGTCAGTCCACAGCCCTCCTGCCAGAAGCTTTGTTCAACATCTGGCTCAGACACCTGCTTTCCTCCAGGGGGCTCTGAGAGTCCAATCCCACCTGCCCTACCTTACTTTGTTCTTCGTTATCCCTTACTTTCTAGCGTTCTCTACTATTTACTTATTTATCATGTCTGTTGCTTAAAGTTGGATTCCCCTACTAAACTGGAGGGTCCTGGGGATCAGGGATGTGAGTCTATCCATGCACTGATGCCTTCCAAGTTCCCAGAACAGTGCCTGAAGGAGGAGGTGCTCAATAAGTTTTTGTTGAAAGAGAGAGACAGAGAGATAGACAGACAGAAAATGTCTCTTGCCAAGCCCGTCTTCCCGTAGAGGCAGTGAAGTTGGTGGTTATCATCCTCCCAGCACAAACGCAGGCAGTATTCTCTAGTGACTGCTGGATCACCAGACGAAAGGGCTGTGCTGTGTCTAGTGGCTGAGTACTGCCTGCAGATGCAGGATTCCCAGAGCATATGCTTTGAGGCCTCCCAAGGGGTCACTTCCTCTAGGACACCTGCCATGCCCTCTAGCTATCCTTCTTCTTCTTTTTTTTGGTCTTTTTTTGAGACAGAGTCTCACTATGCAGTTCAGGCTGGCCTTAAGTTCACTTTGTCGCTCAGGCTGGTCTCAAACTCACGACAATCCTCCTGCCTCAGCTTCCCGAGTGCTGGGATTACAGGCATGCACCACCACGCCCAGCTCAAGCTATCCTTCTTATAACACATATTGTCCCACATCTGTCATCTGCCCAGAGGAGAAGTAACAGGACGGCTCGAATTGTGCCCTGGTCATCTCTGAAGGTCAGTGAAGGGGCCTCAGGCAGGTGTCAGTGAGAGAACTACGATTTAGGAAGAGCAGAGGCACTTGTAAGAAAAGCTCCTGAGTACCATTTGACTTGTCAACTTAGCTGCTTATTACTTTGATAAAAGTGAATTTAAAAAAAAAAAAAACTGTATATAATCAATGAGCATATTCTAATAGAAATGATTAACTGGAACTGGAGAACTAAGTTTAACCAGATATTTGAAGCATTTTGTAAATCATTAGTAAGCAAACACTATACCATAGATTTAAAATACATAGATTTAAAATAAAAGATGTAACAAAAGGAACAGAAGGGAATACATTCCCCAGACCTATAGCATAGCTACTATTTATGAAATGCAGGCTAGAACAAAACCACCACAAAAGTAGGGGTCACTTTTGTGACCTCCCCTGGTGAGCACCATAAGAGCACCATAGTGAATGAATGACCATAGCTGGCACTGAGTGACATGCTTTACATAAAAGACCCCATTTAATTCTCACAATCACCCAGAGAAGAAAGTATTTTTCCCCCTGTTGAAACCGAGCAAACAGGTAAAGCATGAGTAAACACTTGTTGAAGATCACATGGTTGGGGAGAGATGAGATCAAGTGATAGAGATCAAGATTTTTTCTAGAACTTTCCATGTAACCTAAGGAGGCTTGAAAGTGTTTTAGAGAGCACAGGACAGCCAGGAATTGTCTGGAAAGATCTGGATTTGGAAAATGGAACCATTGGGAACAGGTAAGGGGTGGGACAGTAGAGTCCCATGGGGTCAGCACAGCAGGTCTCAAGTAGATGTAATCATTCATTCATTCATTCATTCATTCAACCAACATCTAAGAAGGAGTTGCTCTGTGCCAAGTAAAGCTAGATTCTGGCTTTCAGAGAGGGCTTGGTGAGTGGATACTCCCAGCAAGGCCGCAGTCTGCCTCAGTGTGGCATCCCAAAGTGCCTGGCCCAGTTAGTGCCTGGGGCCAAGCAGCTGTGCAGAGGAGCCCTGAGCTAGAGGGGGCCTAGTATCCACCCACCTCTGCCAGGGCTCTCTGGGGTACTGTCCTTGTGAAGTAGACAGAGGGAAAGGAGACCAGAGGAGCTGAGGTTCCCTTTGACTGGACTTCTGGGGCAAGAAGGCTTAATCTGCCTCCTACTCCCTCCCTGTGTGGGACTCTTGCTGGGGAAACAGCCTGCAGAGTGAGGAGATGGTCATAAAGTTGCCTCTTCTCTCTGACACAGCAGGCCACCTCCTCCTTCCTGTGCATACACACAAGATGGCAAGCACTTATATCCATATCTGTGAAGGTATATGGCATAAGCCTAGGGACACACTTGCACCACAAACCTGTGCTCCTGGGGACCTATGTCACACCAGCTCAGTGTTCAAGAGAACACTCAGTCACACATATCCCACGTCCATGGGGGACACAAAACAACACAAGTCATGTGCACAGAGCTCCAGCACAAGTGGGCACACATCACAGCCCTGTGCATGACTGTACACAATTCCCCCAGCAGGCACACATGCAGGAAAGGAGGGTAAGCCAGATATGTGGGAATACACCACTCATCTGTGACCATCACACACAACACATACATGTCAACACAAACATGTACTGCATGTGCATGGAAAGCCAAACATAGCAAAGTGTCACAGGGAGTGAAATTCTGTGTATACTTCCCAATGTATCAGTCCTCAGCCAAAAATCATTTTTTCATCCCACACGACCTTCGGCATGCTTTAAAATGTGAAGGAAAAAATGTATAGGGAGAAACAACAGCCTAAGAATTGCCATGAAACGTCAGGAGAACATCCTCGTACCACTGACTGGAATAGATTAATTTCCCCATTTCATATTCTAATTATAATTCCTTTTCCCATTGCCATCTTCAGTCCTCATTACAGCTGGAAGATTGTTCCGCAAAAGCCAGGCCTTCATCTTCTCTTCCCAAGAGTTTTGTCATGGAAATGAGTTTTGGAATCTGAAAGAACCCACATTTTTGCAAATACTGAAAGCATAGGGATAACCCTTTCATGACGGCCACCGAGGACACTCTCACAGAGACATATAAAGGATCTGTCTCTTCCCACACAGTGTGGTCCCCTTGGAGAGGGGCCCTGGGCCCCTATTCCAACAGTGACCCCCTAGTCTAACCACACTATGTTCCTCCAAAGGACTTTTTCATTTGAAAGGAAACTTGACAATCAAAATGTAAAGCAAAGAGCCCTGATCTTAGACAAATCCCAGCTCTCTCTTACCTCAGGCAAGTTCCAGCCTCAGTTTCATCACTGACTCATGACAGATATAAACTAAATATCTATGAGATCAACTCATGTGATAAGGGGTAGATGAAAGGGGGAAGGGAATAAATGTAGATATGGGTGGGTCGACGGGTAGGTGGCTTGATAAGTAGGTAGACATATGAATGATGGATGGGTGGGTGGATGGGTGGATAGATGGATAATAGGTTGTATTAATTAGCACTGTACAACAGAAATACAAAGCAAGTCATCAATGTAAGCCATGTGTTTAACTTTAAATATTATAGTAGCTACAATTTAAAAAGTAAATCTAGAATTAATCTAATAATATATTCTACTTAGCCCAAATATTTATACTGTGACTTCACCAAATAGTCACCACAAACCTACACTTATTAATGAGGAATGGATCATTGGTGCAAGCAAACTTACACGGAGAGATGAGTGGGTAAGGACCCCAGAGATGTGGGGAGCACGGTTGGGATGAGGGAGAAAGCATGGGTGGATAGATGAGGCAGGCTGGCTGAGTGGATGGGAAGAGACAAGTACATGGGAAGATGGCCATGGTGCATAAACAAGCAGATGTTGGCATGGGCTCTGGGGTGCCCAGATTGATGCCTGAATGGGTGGGTACCCTGGTGGATGGAATGGGGTGAGTGGGTGAAAGAGACAGTAGGTGGGTGAGTAGTGTTTCCTCCTCAGTCTTCTTGTACATGTCCAAGATAATTTCATAGCTTTTCAGGGTTGCAACATGTCACTGACTCTTAGTGTCTCATCTTTAGCCACATCACCTCTGGGGATCTCCCTCACTGGGCCTA
Organism: Ctenomys sociabilis; assembly: GCA_004027165.1. Taxonomy (NCBI): domain Eukaryota; kingdom Metazoa; phylum Chordata; class Mammalia; order Rodentia; family Ctenomyidae; genus Ctenomys; species Ctenomys sociabilis. The sequence continues at coordinate 125,306 of PVKA01000197.1, forward strand.
CAAGCACCTCAAATTCTACACATCCAACAATGAACTCATGGCATGAGTACAGTCCTGCCCTTTCTCCAGCACCTCTTATCACAGCAGAAGGTGCTGCCTTTTACAGAGCCTTATCTCCATACCCCTAGGAAGCCCTGGGCTGCTCTCCTCCTGTCTTCCCCCGATGCAATCACCCTCAAAGGCCTTGCACAGTTCTTCCACCAATCCTTCTTCCTCCCTCACTGTCACTAGGGATCTTCAGGCTATAGCTTCATTCCTCAAATCAAAACTCTGCTGGGACTCCACACCACTCAGTAGACCCTCCATGACCACCAGCCCTGAGCTTCTGCTCCCAGTGTCCTCAGTGTTAGAGGGTGAGTGTCCCCTGAACACTCTGCACTTTCCTCAGTTATCTATGTCACACCCACACTGGCCTCTTGTCGCTTAGTCTGGAAAGTAAAGCATTTTCATCCTGTTCAATCCACAGGGGTGGATTGCTTGCATGGTAATCCTGCATCAGCCCAGAACATTCTCCTCCACTTCTCTGCTCACTGAAATCCAACTCTTCCTAGATCCATTTTCCCCCTAGAGAAGTACTCCACCTAATAAATACATTGCATTAGATAGGATATATCATTAAATTACTTCATCTGTTTATATTCTTGAGTCCAACCCATATGCCCCCACTGACAACCAACTTCACTTGCATGTTAAATAACAGACTGGGTAACAGCATGGATTCCTGAATCTGGTTCCACCACACACTGACTGTGGCCTTGGATTTATCTTCTCTTTGCTTAGTTTTCTCACTTATAAAACTGTAATGATGGCTGTTAGTATTCCTATCTCTGGAGGTTCATGATATCTGCTGACAGATATGAGTTAATATCTGTAAGAAAATGTTTAATGCTAATGATCTTGTCAGTTAAATGTTATCTATTATTATTGTTATTATATGATAGGCTAATACCTTCTTATCAGCCCTCCCCCAGACTAGTAAATGACCTTGTCTCCTATATTATTGAAAAATTATATCCCCTGAACACTCTGCACTTTCCTCAGTTATCTATGTCACACCCACACTGGCCTCTTGTCGCTTAGTCTGGAAAGTAAAGCATTTTCATCCTGTTCAATCCACAGCCCCTTAGCCTAGCCCCCAACCCTCCCTGGTGTCCCCCCTCACTGTCCCCCACTCATTATCGTTCTTGGTTCTGGATCTAATTTAAATATTCTGAAGCAGAGAGTGTCAGGGCAGGATCAGGGTGCTAAGGAACAGGGTCCCCAACATTTTGTTGCTATTCCCTGGAAAGTGGAAAATGTGATTAAATAACCACAAAGCGCCGAAACATAGGGAAGGCAAAGGGGCCCCGTGGTTACAGAGGGGCAACCGCCACTTGCGGAGCAGTACCTGGCGCGTGCTTACTGAGTGGCAGACATGGCACCAGATGCCAGACACACCATGGTCATCAGGACACAAGTCCCTGGGCCTCCGGAGAAGCTGGCCGTTCTCCGACTTCTTTCCTACTCCGCAGGTCTGAAAAGCAAAAGACAGGCCCATCTTTGACCAAGATGCAAACAAGTAATCACAAAACTGATTTTGTGATTGGTCAGTGACAGTTTTGACATTACTCATCCTCTGAAAGCCAACCAATCAATAACGGTCTTACTCCAGTAACCATGAGTCTGCAGCTAAGCACAGCCAGCTCCAGAACCTCCTATTCTGAATGTCTTTCTTGTCCCAGAGCTGCCCTAAACCTCACCAAGACTAGCTCTTAGCTTGATTTAGAAAGACTGCCTTTGGAAAGTAAGGCAATGAACTCAGCCGCATGTCTCAGGGATTGAGTGATGCCTCTTCTTTGACACATGTGACACAGACTGGAATAAGGTGAGCCTAGGAATAGAAACAAAGATGGAGGGTTTCAAGAGAGAGATCCTGAAAACAGTGGCTTGGAAGCTCCATGAGGGAGGACACACAGGCAGTGGCTGGGCAAAGAGCAGGAAGATGACATTTAAGGCTACTACTGCACACAGGGGCGAGTGATGCCTACTGTATACTAGCCCTGGACCCAACACTGTATCCAGTCATCTTATTGGAGCCTCCTACAGATCCCAAGGCTCTGCCCATGGTGGAAAAGGGCAAGGCTAGACCCAGGGTGCTGGGAGCTTGCCAAAGCCAGTCAGCACTGCTGAACTTGGCACTGAACCCAGGTACCAAAGCAACACTTGTTCTGAAGATACCACCGCTCCTCCCCTCTGCAGGGACACAGATCAAAGACTGAGGATGCATAGCCTTCTGCTCAGCCGGTCACAGACACCACGAGATAGGCCTCACAGAGATCTAAAGAGGAAACAATCAAAGCAATACACACTGTTTCCACCGGCCCCCCATGGGCTGTGGGAACGCCCACTCTGCACAGATATACAGCGCGGCTCAGAAGATAGAGGCAGTGAATGTGGCAGCAGCAAGCCAGGCCCTGCTGAGAATGCGGTCGCACATGCAAGTCTCAAGGAGATACGCATCAGGACCAAGGGGGGCTGGCGCTGGGGCGGGGGCTGGGCGGGGGCTGGGGTGGGGACAGGGGCGGAGAGGCCTATGCAGGGGGAAGAAAGCCTGGACCAGGGCACAATGGCCAAGGAAGCCCTAGGCTCAATGGCCCATGTCCATCATCATTTATAGAAGTGTGATCACATAGAGCTTATAAACACAGGCTCTGACGCCAGCCTGCTGGAGTTCAAACCCTGGGCTTACTGTTTTTATCCTATGTGGTTTGGATTTTTTTTTAACCTAGTTATTATATGTCTCATTCTCCTTAGCTGGAAAATGGGTGCGTGTCTTTGGGATTAAATAAACTAATTATGTAAAGTACTTAGACCATTGCCTCAGTACCAAGAACCCACTCAATAATTGTGAGCTATTCCTTCTTTGACTACTGAATCTTCCCTGCAATTCCCTGTTCTGCAGATGGTGAACCAAGGGCTTCCCACAAACCTCTGAAGTCTTAGCCATAGAAAAGATCCCTGGACCCTCAGCTACCATATGCAATTTGAGGTGAAATTTATAGGTCAAAGTCTGTAAGGGAGTACAACGGAGAGGTTATCTTCCCAATGACGATGACTTTTGTTCTCTGTTCCTGAAGTATCAGACATTGATTTCTCTCCAAAAAATGTTGCTTTTGATTGGTGCTCCTGCTTTCCTAGGCAGGATGTTCAGAAGCTTAATGGAAATCCAGCACTGTGACTGAGGCCCATGAAGGCTAGAGAACCTGCCCAAGGCCATACAGCCAAGCTGTACACAGGTCGAATCTGCGGGGCCAAGATGGTAGCTCCCAAAAGCCCATGCTGGCTTCCTACCCCAAACATGTGGGACCAGAACAATTGACCTCCTGACCCTGCATCTGGAGCCCTGTCTACCCTTCAGGTGGACCTTGCCCCTGTAGGGGTTCTCACCCGCACTGATAGGTGTTGATGCTGTTTTTCTGGTCAGTACAAAACTATCAAGAGTCACAGTTACAACGGACACCACCACAAGTGCTACGTGGCACCCTCTCCCCGTGGAAGGTAGGAACCACTGTCCTCACTTCACAGACAAGACCATAGAGCCCGTCTGCCAGGCCTAGACCATGATTTTTGTACACTTGTGCTGTCCAGATTAATGGCTATTAGCCACTCGGCATGTGGCTCGTCCACAGTAAGATGCATCTGAGTGTTCAATACACACCAGGTCTCAAAGATAATGCAAAATATTTTATCAAAAATGTTACCTGCTACCAGTTACGTATTAAAATGATACTTTAGATATACTGGGTTAACTGAACTATATGAAAGTTAATTCCATGGGTTTGTTTTTACTTTTTGAATGTGGCACAAGGAAGCTTACAACCATCTACATGGCTTGCAACATCTCTGTTGGACAGTGCTGGTCTAGAGGTGCCCTGCCCACAATCTGCTCCCAAACCGGAACCTCAGACCTACAAGAGCTGACATCAGCAATAGCCAAATCCGGTTCTCCATGTAGATGTGGGAAGAGATGGAATGGCTTGTTTAAGGTTAGTGTCTGATGAAGAAGAATCCGTTCAGCAAATGTTGGGTGAAGCCTTTCTACATGCTCCAAGTGCTATAATAAGCAGAAAACAAAATAAGGAGCCGTGTGGCAGTCCAGGCCTTGGTCCTGTGCCAAAGTACCGTCTTCCCAAGCAGTGCCAGGGCCAGAGCCACAGGGTTCCACACCAGAGCAGACCCATCTCCAAAGCTACCGGTGAAGGCCACTACTTGGTCCTACCACAGCACGGTGGCCAGCCCTAGGCACCAGAAGGGCTTCCAGGCAACGTAGCCCCATGGGCACGGCATGGTGGCCCAGCAGGCCTGAGTTTCTTCTATGGTGCTCCCACTGATAATTCTCACATCAACTGCATCGCTGCAGATTTATGGCAAAAATTATCCTCTCTCCGAGCTCCATTTAAAGCCATTTGGAGCTCGCTCCCATCCCCGATTATAAATCTAATTGCACATTCCAAACAGACAAGCGCTCATTAAGCTTTAATTATGCACATGTTGTTTTCAACAAACATTTTCATTTGGCCGCTGTGAGGGGGAACAGTTCCAATGGGGCTGCAGGCACTGCATGAGGCTGTGGGGAGCTGGGCTGGGAAATGGGTCAGGGCGTGGCCCAGTGAGGTCCTGAGGGCCAGGGCCACGAGACCATCCAATTGGTCTCCTGAGTCTGTGGCCTTCCACCTGCCTTCTGCCACAGGAGATCCTGACAAGTGTGTTCTCGGCGGGTCGGAGTTGGCATTAACAGGCCTCTCTGGAGATGGCGAGGTGGGAAGATCCACAGCCCTGCTCCCACTTGCCCCCACACTGCAGGGGGCACCTTCATCCCTGAGCCCCACCATCCAGTCCCTCATTCATGCACTTGTATGGTCCACAGTGATTTACTGAGCTCAGACTGGGTCAGGCAGTGAGGAGCCAGCAGGGACCACAACAGACAAGTACAGTTCTGCCCAACAGTACTCTTTGCCAAGTCCCATCTCTGCTCAGGAGAAAAGCTCTGACCCTTCACAGTAATGTACAAGGCCTTTGGGAACCTGCCCCTGCCGGTCTTCTGTCTTCCAATGGGAGCCAGCTCCCAGTGTGCCCCATGTAGGCTATGTAGGGCTGCGTCTCCACCAAAACTCATTCTTTTTCTCACACAGCTGGAGCCCATTCAACTCCCATGTTGTCCCCTCTGAGGAAGCCACTGCTCATGGCCACTCCCAGCGCAGACCGACTGCCTCTCTCCTGGAGACACTCACAATGGCATTTACTGGAGCTAAATGCCATAACAGATGTGCATGACTTCTAGGATAAGGCTGATCCCTACACCCCAAGGTACCACCTCCTCTGAGGGTTGGATAGAAGGGGTGCTACGCACTGAGGCCCTGAACAAGCCCCACTGGTCTCGGGCTCAGCTTCCTCAGCTGCACCTGGAGGAGCTAAAGGGGTGAGCACATGCTGGGCCCCTCAGCAGTTCTCTTGGTTGTCAGTTTTATGCTGTGTCCAAAGCAAGGCTCCTGCTCTTCACTGCAAGAGTGGCAGACCCGCCTCTCAGAGCTGGAGGAGACTGCCAGCAGAGCACAGCATGCGTAAATGGCACACAGCTAGACACTGGTGGACAGGTTGGGGGGAACCCCAAGGTCACGCCCTCTGGAGCTTCAGGAAATAGAAGCTCATGAAATACACATCTGAAAATGGAGGGCAGAATTAATTCCAGCATTTAGGGCTGGAAAACTCAAAAGGGTGAAATCTATGAATGAAGTTTATGGAGGAGTGTGACTGTGGAGTGAGGGAACCAGGATGGGCAGAGGAAGGTGGTCAGCCTGTCCCAAGGGGAGCTTCAGTGGCGGGCTGTGGGAGATATTCCTAATTGAGGTCAGGAGCCAAGCTCGATACTGCCAAAATGACCAGTCCTGGGGGCCAGGCTGCACACCGGGCGTCCCCCCCCCCAGGCAATTCCCAGGGAGAGCCTCAGCTCTGAGGTGCAAGAGCAGGCAGAACAGGTGACTCAGTTCTGAGCAGAAGCAGGGTGGCCTGGGATGGCATTCCCTACAGCAAAGATCACTTATCCATTCTAACTAATTTGTAGAACAGCAGCACAACACTTGTGAACAAGCCAGGAGCTCTTCTCATGGATCTACAAATATTATCTCATGCCCTCCTCACAATGACTCTGTGATGTAGAACACTGCTGCAAAGGCCCCTGCTTCACAGATAAGGAGACTGAGGTCAAGAGAGGTCACATGTGTGGTACGTAGCGGAAGAAGGACTTGAACCCAGCAACCCCTGCTCCGGAATCCCTGCTCCACGGACAGGAGGATAAAACAGTCTGTGGTTCAGCCCTGCTCCTTCCCACAGCATGGAGCTGTCCTACTCCAGGATCCCTCCCCAGGGGGCCCTGCTGCGGTCAGTGGTCCAAAGCCCTGGGCTGCTCAGTGCTGCCAGTATCGGTGCCTGACAATTATCTATCCTCTGAGCGGCTGGGAACAAGTCCCAGAACTGATTCTTGCCAAAGACAATTAACTAAAAGCCACATGAGTGTACATCGGGTGTGACGGTGGCACGGGGAGCGAGAGTGGCTAAGACAATGAACAGCAGATGATCTGGAAGATATTTTCTCCCCAGAGCTACAAAACAAGCCCTCAATCATGCCACGAAGGCCTTGTGTTGTTCGGAGGGAAATATGTCAATGACAGCGTTGGATCGTGAGGTGGTTTTTAAAAAAAAAAGAACAACAAAAAAAATCTTTTGAAATTGTAATTTGACCTAGAAAGGTTTTTCTAGGCCACATGAACTTGGTGTTTCTACATCTAACCCCAAAATCTAACACAGACAAAGCGCCAGGCTCACTTCCTTCTGTCAGTACCAGATAGCTCAGGAAGTGATATTTGTAAACACTGCGGATATGTGTGTAGGTATCACGTTAGAGCAGCCCTGGACTGGGAGCACAGAGAACATTGGAGCAGGGCGGGCCTGGAAGCTCGCAGAGCTGGGTTGCGGAAGCTGCTGTATGGCCACGGGTAGAGGCCTCATCCCTGCTCAGACACCCTACAAAATGGGAAGGGAACTGGTAGGGCCGTGCTTGGCTCGGGGGAGCACACAGCGCACCGTGGTGCCTCAGGAAGGTCAGCTCACTGCTTTCCCCTTCCAGGGGCCTTGCAGGCTGAGGACCGCACTCTCTTGCTGGCCACACAGCCCTCAGGCCTGGTCTGCGCTCTCTCCTGAAGATGCAGGAGGGCAGAAAGGAACTCTGTCCCAATGGACTTTTTCTCCCCCAGAAAACAGAGAATGCCAGCTGCATTCTAAGATACAGGTACATGCCAGTGAGTCATTCTAATTCATCCTTACAACCAAGCCACTCAGATAAACCATAAGGTGTCAACTGGCTGAACTTTAGAGTTTTCTTAGAATGCCCCTAGGGAAGCCAAGGCCACATGTTGTTAGACAGTCCATGTTATTGGCAGCAGCATGTCAGGAGATACAACTATCACACTGTTGGGTCCACTGAGCCTGTGCCTAGAGACTCCTCAAGCTCCAGCCCAAGCATCTATGATGGACCCAGCCAAGTGCCAGGCTCTTGGGAGTCCCAAGAACACAGAACAGATCCCTGGGGAGCCTGAGATCAAGTGGGGCAACAGGCAGCAGCACAAAGACACTACCAGGTGATGAGGAGCCAGGGAGAAGCAGGTGACACACACCTGTCAGACAGAGGGACCAGACTGAGCTGAGGCCAGGCAGCAAGGAGGGCAACAAACCTGGTGTCCACTTCAGGGGGAGGAGCGTGTCCACATGTCATTAGGGATGACTGCAGCACAGAATGGGTCGGGGGAACCAACATGTACTGAAAACAAGCAAACACAGGTGAGAGTGTAAAGCAAAATTCACAGAGCAATGGCAGGGATGCCTAGTTTTGCCAGAGAGCAAACATCCTGGGAAGCAACAATTAAACTATGTGGGAGTGACATAAAATGAGAACTTTAAGTCAATGAAACAGAACAAGCATGGAAAGATCCAGTGAGGTACAGAGACACCATGATTAAACAGGGCATGGGGCTTATGCCCGTTGCCACGTGACGTGCTTTATACATGATACTTCACTCAATTCTTACCATAATCCCAAGAGGGAGATATTAATATCCAGTTTTATTGAGAAGAAAAGGAGCTCAATTTAATCAGTGCATGCATGGGTCACACAGCTTGCAAGTACCAAAGCCAGGCTCTTAACTCTGCTACAACCATGCTCAGAGCAACTGTTCTATTTTGTCTTCCCTTTCAGAATAAAGAGAAAAAGACCTATTGTTTAATAAACAGAATGAAGGGCCAGCGAGATAGCTCAGCAGACTAAGCCCCTTTGGCAAGTGCAGGGACCAGGGCTCGATCCCTTGTCCTATATGCCCCACCGGCCCCGCCTCTGGGGAGCACTGATCTGGAGACCAAGTCTGGGCATGGTGACGCATGCCTGTAATCCCAGCGCTGGGGAGGCTGAAAACAGGAAGATCACTAGGAGTCCACACTGCATAATAAGACCCTGTATCGAATACACAAAATGAAAAAAAAATTTTTTTCAATAAACAGAATGAGGACAACTGGATTAGCTTGTTTAGGGGCATAAAACTAGATACATAGGGCAAGAGACTCACCAAAGGCCCTCCAAGTGAATTAAATAGTTAAGTGTAAACAGTCATATTAGAGGGAAACAATCAGGAAAAAAGAAGAGAATGTTGATCAGATCTGTGGAGGCAGGGTGACTTCCTCAAGCCCTGCAGCAATCATAGAGGGAGAGAGATTGACAGATTCAAATATATATGCATTAATATCTTCTGTGGAAGGAAGCATAATAAAACTGAAATGAAAAGGACATCAGACTAAGAAAATATCAGCACCAACTATGAGATAGTTAATATATACGATGGAGAGATGGCACCGTCAAATTAAACAGAAAGCAAGATGCTGATAGACAAAAAGACATAAGATTCAAACAGAAAAGTCACATGAGAGGCAATATTCCAAGAAATAAATGCACAGAGGAAAATGTACACTTGATTCAATAGGAAGTGGAGAAATAAATGCACCTGAAATCAATCTATGATCATGAAACCAGAATATTTGACACTATCGCTACCATGGAAAATGGTTTCTAGTTTACTGGAAAACAATATGGTGGTCACCACTGGACAGAGGGCCAGCTAGAAGCAGACAACCCAAGGGCCCGCCTGTTTGTCCCAAGTCCACCGAGTCTTGCTGAAAACAGCCTCTTGATTTGGACGCTGGAGGTGGTACCAGTGAGGTGCAGCACAGATCTCTGCCCTACAGCTCATGGTATGGGGAGTGACAACATACTGGGCCTGGGAAGAAGCCAAGTTAGAAGCCTTCTCAGAGGAGGTGGCTTTCTCCAAGCCCTTCCACAGGAGGAGCAGAATACCCAGATGAGGAGACAAGGCACCAGCTGGAAGGAAGACCACAGTAGAAGGAGCACCAGCTAAGCCCGCTCGTTGAGTAAGGAGACAGAAAGACCAGCAGGGCCATGCCGGGGAGTTGGGAGGGAAACCATAGAACGTGAGCTTTGTGCTTCAGGGAGGAGAACGGGCTGGAGAAAATGAGGCTGGAGCCCGCCCAGGTAGCCAGATGAAAGAGGCTGTGATGATCCAGGGGCAGGGCCAGCCAACAGGCTTTCGAGCCAGACCTGGCTAGTGAAGAAGCACTGGGTAAAGCAGCAAGTAGAACATGACAGCGATTCAAAACTGGAAGCTCTCACAGAGGGCAGCCACGGGGGCAGGTTGGGAGCCGGAGTAAAATCGCAACAGCCCCATGGAGGCTTGCAGAATCTGGACTGAGTCTCAGAGATGAATGGACATTGATTGCCAAGAGCAAAGGATCACGCAGGAGTCAGAAAGGGGGTGACTCACCCAGATGACAAACCCTCATTTCCTCTCCTTGGTCACACACTTCTTCTGATTTGCTTTTTCTGATGAGTCACATAATTTTTTTTTCTCCTCTTTTAAATTCATAACAAAAATGTCTGAATACCTAGGCTCCCTTATCCTGCTCTGGCCTGAGCCAGCAGAGCCCAAATTAAGCCCATGTGAGGAGAAGATTCAAGCTGCCTAGGGGCAAAGAGGAAATCAGAGGTGCAAGCCCAGTGGTGGCAGCAGCTGTCAGAGGCCCTGTGGACCCTCCAAGCCTCAGAGGAACCTGAGCAACTCACAGGTCCATAGCCCTCAGCCAGCGCCCATGCAGTTGGAGAATCGGGTGTCTATTTGGATTTCAGAAAAGTGACAAAGTCCACATTCCACAAATTATGGAACAGTTGAGTGGGGTCCAGGGAAAGTCCTGCAACCAAACATTCATAAATCTGCAGCAGCACAGGATGGATATGCACACACAGAGATTAGGGTTACAAAATGCCACACATCAGGCCAGGCCAGGGTCAGGGCCACTAACAGTGCATTTACAAAACAACCTTTGTTTCCAGAGCCTTCTCGATTTTTGGATAAGGGAATTCTGAACCTAAATCAAACATTGGTTACACAGGTAAAAATCCTTTGGGGCCGGGGATATAGCTTAGTGGCACAGCACCTGGCTGAGAAGCATGAGGTTGTGAGTTCAATTCCTGGTCCCAAAAAAAGAAATCCTTCACTTGGAGACTGACCCCTCTGCATGTACATTGAACTGGTAAGGAAATTGAGGCTCAGAAAGGTAAAGCGAACTGCTCACAGCAGCTGAGTGGCTGACCTGGGCTCTGAACCTCTACCTGCCATCCTTCCCTAGACTCACGGATTCTTCCAGTAGGCTGAAGTGCCAGGCAGAGCACTGCCCGTCCCAAGCATGTGGGCAGCACCGGCAGGTGGCCAAGGGCAAGGCAGATGGAATGCTGCTGTTCAGACGGCGAGAGCTTGCCTACCTCCATGTCACCTACCTCCGAGACAAACCCAGGAGCATCCAGCCTCCCTTGAAGGTCTAATACGTTCCAATATCCCCAGTGCTCAGGGGCCATCCTTCTACAGAGGCTGGATGAGTGACTACTGCGTGCCCTAAGGATGGGGCTGGGATGGAAAGACCTTCAGGCAGACGTGGTTCACGCCCCTGCAGGGCTCAGGGTCCACCAGGGGAGGAAGGCAACAATCAAGCAAAAGTAGCTACAAACTGTTATAAATGCTATGAAGCAAAGAAAATACAGAGATAAAAGACTGAAAAACAAGTCTCTGTCTAGGGGTGGCACTGAAGCTGAAGGCACCTCAAAAGAAGAGAAGGGGTCAGCAGGCAGTGAGAAGGGACAGGAGGGGCAAATGCAAAGTCCCCAAGTCAGCAGGTAGAAAGCTCTCCTGTGGGGGGAGTGAGGCTGGAGAGAGGGGTAGGGGCTGTGGACACATCGAGGTCCTTGGGGCTATCTGCCCGAAGGCGCTACATGGGAAGCTCCTGGAGGGGTTTTGTAGGACAGCAGTATACACAGTTTCTATTTCACCACATGTTTCAGGCAGCCATGTGGAAGAAGGATTTCCTGAGACATAACTCTCCGTTTTGTCAGGGTTTATAGTAAACCCTGTAAAAAAGCACAGCCACGGGATGTGGGCCATAGAGTTGACTCCCAGAAGGCAGGAGGATGAAGACTTTCCCACCAAGTCACAACCAGAAGATCCCGGTGATAAGGACTGCGTAAGCCACTACCCACCTTAAAAGCTTTCGCAGGCTCCCTGCTGTCTTCAGGGGCAATGACCTCAGCTCTAATGTCCCTGAAGGTTCCTCCAGTCCCACTCCCTACCCTCCTGCTGGGCCGTGGTGGCTGGCCTTTGATGACCACTAGATGACCACCACCAGAGCCAGCCCCGTCCCAAGCACTGAAAGACCACACAAAGTGGCTGAGTATGTGTGGGGGGAGGGTCTATGATAAGGAAGGGCTTTAGATGTGCACACATGTGACCATAGAGGACTGCAAAGAGCGTTCCAAGAAGGAAAGGATCTACTCTGTCCAAGAAGACAGCAGAGGATCCTCTGCCTTGTGTTTTCAAAGCACTCTGATCTAAGGAGAGGCACTAGCTGTCCATGGCTGCTGTTATGGTTTGTGTCTAGTGGTCCCCCCAAAGCCTCATGCACTTATGGAGCAGACTTCTAGACTTTGGGAATAACTCATGATCCAGTGCTGGGATTATGGGTATGAGTGCGGGTGGGATTATGGGTGTAAATGCTGCTGGGATTATGGGTATGAGTGCTATACCCAGCCTGGGGCAGGCAGACTGAATGCAACATAAGACTTGCTCCCTGTGGCCATTGTTGCTGCTACTCCTCCCTTTTGCTCTTGCTATTTGCTGCCACCATGAACTGCCGCTCTGCCACATACCACTCCACATGGAGCCAGCTGCGTATGGGATGAAAGTCGTGAGCTAAATAAACCTTTCCCCCCAATTCTGAGAGTCAGGTATTTGTTCCAGCAATGAGAGAAGAGTCACTGAGACAGCTGCTGTAACAAATCAACACAAATTTGGTAGCTTAAAACAATACAAAACTTTCTCTTACATTTCTGGAGGCCTGAAGTTCAAAACGAGTCTCACTGGACTACAGGGAACCAGCTGTGCTCCAAGGCTAGCTGGGTTGGAGGTGCCAAGGAAGCACATTTCCTCGCCCTCCCAGCTTCTGTGGGTGCCTGCAGCCCTCAACTATGGCCCCTCCCCTCATCCTCATAGGGCCTGGCTGCGTCCTGCTTCCATCTCAGCCGCCTTCTCCTGTGGCTCTGATTCCCTCTGTGTCCCTTTTTTTTTTTTTTGGCAGAACCGGGGATTGAACTCAAGTCCTTGGGCTTGCCAGGGGATTGAACTCAAGTCCTTGGGCTTGCCAGGGAAGCGCTTATTCCACTGAGCCATCTCCCTGGCCCCCTCTGCCCTTTTAAAAAGACCCAGCAACTACACTGAGTCCAGCCAGAATCTGCCCTCTGTCACAAGATCCTTCACTTAATCACTATTCTAAAACCTCTTTGGAGCCTGGAAACTGCCGACACTGGACTAAAGCTTTCTCTAGCAGTGAGCTAAATAAACTTTCCTCCTTTAAAAAAAAATAAATGAATAAAACATCTTTTGCCACATAAAGTAACAGCCCTAGGTCCCAGGGACTCGGACAGGGTGCAGCACTCGGCCAGTCCCAGTCCGCGAGGCTACTAAGTGTCCCCTTCCCTGCGCTGTGGTAAGCTCTGCTGAGGCCCGACAGCACCAGGCCCTCCTCCTCGGCGACAGGACCCTTGCTCTGGGTCTCCCTTGCCAGGGAGCTAATATAGGCCAATGGACTATGCATAAAAATGAAGTGGTCTCCTCTAGGTGGGTGTGCAGAAAAGCAAAGAGAAGAGCTTCAGGTTGCCTCTGTAGATGGGCAAAAGCCCAAATGGTGAAGACCTGACCAACAGACAGCCACACTGACTTCAAGGAGCAACCACAAGTCCTTTTCTGATTGTCATGGGACACGTAGGAAGACCAAAACTAAAACCTTGTGATAAGCAACTGCGGCTTTCGGGCTATTTATTACTGCAGCATAACTCTGCCTAACCTGACTAATATGCTCTGTTAACAAGTCTCACACCCAGCCATCCGCTGGAAGCCAGGCACTTTACGTGCAACTCAGGTATGGTCAGAATAAGCTGTTCACTTCATAGGTGAGGAGACAGACATATGGAGAGATGAGGGGACAGCCACATGGCTAGGAAGTGGGGGAGGCAGCATTCAAGCCAGAATAGCATGATTCAAAGCCCAACTCAGCTGCTACAAGGCACTATAATCAGACAACCCTGCCCCCATGTAACTGTCACCTCAAGGATCAGCAGAGGCTTCTGGCCAAGGCAGATGAATCCTGCACCAGAAGCCCCAGTGACACTGTGAATCTGCCCCTGGATTCTGCAGCCCTGAAACATTCCTCCCTTCCAATGTGTGTGTGCCTGCATACCCTGTGTAGCTGGAACCCCTTCTGATTGTAAGCAGTTTTCATTTATCCACTCATGTGTCCCTGTAGTGACAGCATTTCTTGAGCACCTGCTTTGTATTAGGTACTGTTCTGGTTGCTTGGGAAGGATCAGTGAATTAAGACCTCTGGAGCGTATGCTCTCACACTGGAGAAAATAAACCATACTCATAATAAAGAAGTAGTGGTCTCCACGGTGGCTGCAAGGTTGTAAGTTCTAAGGCAAGAAAGAAGGCAGCAGGTGTGAGGAGGCCAGGACATGCCAGTTTAAACAGGTGGTCAAGGTGGGCTGCACAGAGGAAGTGCTAACTGGGCAAAGACTAGGCGGAGGCGAGGGAGTAGGCCAGACAGCACGGTGAGAGCACTCCACAGAGCAAACAGCCCCAAACGTGAGAAGGTGCTGATGTCACTTTGGCCAGCAAGGAAACAGCAGGGAGAGGGGAGCAAACAAGGGGGGAGGGCAAGGAGAGGCCAGGGAGGCCACTAGGGATCGAGCAGGCCCTACAGATGGCACTGTGATTACCCCTCCCCGGAGAAAGGAAGCCAGCGTTTTTTCCATGGCCTTATCTGATGTTGTGGTTGGAGGAGCCGGTGAGGGCAGGCATGAGGGCGGCACAGTTCGGCACATCTGAGGAGCCTCCGTGGGGCCTCGAGGCAGCTGACATCCGCTGGGCCTGTGGCTTTCCGCCTCTCACGTTGCCCTGTGTAGCTGCTATTTTTGCTTCTGTTTGGGGTTGTATGGAGAGTCCTCTGTGCAGGGTACTGGGGGCTACTGCCTGGGTCTCGGTTTTCTCTGCTTGGAAGTGGAAGAGACCATTAACATGTTTCAAGAGAAACCAGGATGTTTACTGCCCAGCAAGTGGAAGAGGGAGTTTGTAATGGGTGTCAGCATGTTAATCCCTAGGATCTTACAGTTTAGAAAAGCTGGTTGGCTTGTCCAAGGTCACAAGCAAATCAAACCCGGACCTGAGAACTCTAATCCACTCTGTCCAGGACTGAGAAGCCTTAGTTCTCAAGTCCTGTGCATCTACTGCCTACATGAATGTTTTCTAAGCAGACACTTTCTGCTTTCTGGCCTGCCAGCTGGCATGAGAATAAAGGCGTATCAGCCACGGAGCGATGCCCTCCAGGCCATCATGGCACGCTTGAGGAGAGGACCAAGACATGGATGAGACACCTAAGAGCTGTGACATCAGTACCATGCCTGTGAGAAGAAGCAGGAGTCTGAGGGGTACAGGAAACACACTCTGGACAGAGGAGCCTGCAGACAAAGAATTGAGGGTTGTGGAAGTGTGGTCAGAGAGAGGAGGCATGACGGGATGGAAGCGCAATCCTGCTGGCTGCAACCGCATGAGAATCATGCGGCCCAGGGTTCCAGGAGGGAGGTTTCAAGTGGACCCAGGAGATTGTAAGGGACATGCACCAAAGGCTCTTAAAGTTCGAGAGTTGGGATGAGCACATGAGCCAGCTCTCAGAGATCTGGATGGCTACTTAAGAGCAGACTATAAGGGGGACGGCAGAGGCAAGGGGGCTGGGAGAGGCCCAGTTACAGGTAATAGTGGAGCAGTGAGCACAGCTGTTCCCTGAAGGGACAGACAGCCACGTGTGCAGAGGTGATGCCTGGGCAGGTGCAGGGGGATTCCAGATCTGTGTCCTAAGCAAAGGTGAACAGTCATGACTACTAAGATGGGCAGGATACAGGAAGAGGGCGTGTGGTGGGGGGTGGGGACAGAGAGAGAGAGAGAGAGAGGGAGGGAGAGGGAGAGAGGGAGAGAAAATGAGAATCAAGAGAGGCCATGTAAAGGCACTGTCTCCTAGGGATGAGGACGCGCCAAGCAAAACTGCCTCAGATGCTATCTTTGCCCCTCCCAGAGCCCTCCTGTTCTCCACAGACACCTGAGCAAGCTGCCTCTAGACACACAGCTAGAAACCCAGGCATTAAAACTGAAAACCCAGATGCAGGCTTTCCTACGGCCACGCTCACCTCCACAGGACATCTGACAGGAGACACCCTGAGGGCTCCTCAGATTGAGGGAGAATACCGCATCGACTCCATCGTAGGCCTTCCCTGGCGACAGACCCCAGTGTGAGCATTCACCAGGCCGTTGGCCAGAAGATGGAAACCCTGGCCAGCTGCCCTGGCTATGCCTGCACGGCTCTTTGGGACAGCACCCCTCTTCTGCTCGGCTAATGCACGAGGCAGCAGGAGTTGTCAGGGACACCTCCAACCCCAGAAAAGATGTGAATAGCGAGCCCAGAGGTTCCCACATCCCCAGTTTCCAACAGAGCCAAATAAGAGGAGTTGGAAGCCCCACCTGAATTACATTTCTAAAGCACTCAGTAGCCAAATGAGAGCACAAACCATGCCTGAGATCACCCAGCAATGACACCATGACAGGAGGGGCCCTGCAACTTGGATTCTTTGTTGCTGGGTAAGTATTTAGCAGGTGTCTGGGACAGGCCAGCCTGACATGAACCAGACACATTGAGCCCTCACCAAAAGCTCCCAGGAGCCAGGTGTGGGGGCTGTAATCATATACACTTGGGAAGCTGAGGCAGGAGGATTACAAATTCAAAGCCAGCCTGGGCAACTTATAGAGACTCTATACCTAATAAAATAGTGAAGCTGTCACTCAGGCTGCGCTACAGCACCTGTACAGTATGTGCAAGACACTGGCTCCATCTCAAGCACCTAGAAAACAAAAATTAGAAAACCCTTCCCAGAGCCCCTTCCCCAGAAAGCGAGAGCGCACTGTTTACTGAGCACCAGCAATGTGCTTTATGCCATATGTCTTGTCCCAGGCAACACTCCTAACAACCTGTCATTCTGTAGGGTCAGACAGGTAAGGTTGCCTGTCTGTCCAAGGTCACACAGACAGCAAGAAACTGAGCAACACATTATGTTGCCCCTTAAGTGGGCTCCAGCTTCATGCAGGGGCCTTAGGGGGGCGGCAATTCTCTGGCCACCCTCCCTCCCTGGGCATCCTCCCCAGCCCAGGCTCTGAGCACACGTTACCAAGCGTGGTCTGAACACACGGGGTCACTGAGCAGCTGTTCTCCCAAGACCCCACCAACACACAGCTGCCAGCCTATCTTCACGCAGGCGCTCAGGAGGTGTTTGAATTGAAGGTCATTCAGTCTCAGGATGGCCAGCAAGGGCTCCGCACACTGTGCGGAGCAGGGCCTCTAACTTGAGGCCCTGGGAAGGCTCCCAGCCGCACACAGACGCGCACTCCCTGCTGTGTGCCCAGACTTCCTCCCAAGCAGAACCAGGGCCTTGGCCACTTGTCCACTCCCATAGTCGACGTGGAGAGGGGTCGGCCACTCACGCAGGTCAAGTGCGTGGTGGGTGTACCCGTGTGTGCGCCCACATGCAAGCATCCCAGTACAGGGGGTAGGGACCAGTGGTCCTGTCTAACGGATGAGGAAACAGGCTTGGAAGGCTGAAGGCGCTTGCTTCATGTCACAGACTGTGTTGGCGACATAGGTGAGATCAGAAGGCAGCACCTGTCCGTCATTTCTCCTAGCCAGCTGGCTGGCAGCAGAGCCTTCTGTAGCAGCCTCGGGGCCCACTGCTTCTTGCTTGATCTCAGACCCAGAGGGGAGTAAGAGGCAATTCTTCCAGGAGGCACAGGAGAGTGTGTGTGTCTGTGTCTCTCTCTGTCTCTGTCTGTCTATCTGTGTCTCTGTCTGTCTGTCTCTCTCTCTCTGTCTCTGTCTCTCTCTGTCTCTGTCTATCTGTGTCTCTCTCTGTCTCTGTCTGTCCATGTGTCTCTCTCTGTCTCTGTCTATCTGTGTCTCTTTCTGTCTCTGTCTCTGTGTGTCTCTCTCTGTCTCTGTGTCTCTCTCTGTCTCTGTCTGTCTGTCTATCTGTGTCTCTCTCTGTCTGTCTATTTGTGTCTCTCTCTGTCTCTCTGTCTGTCTGTGTCTCTCTCTCTGTCTCTGTGTGTCTCTCTCTGTCTCTGTCTGTCTGTGTCTCTCTCTGTCTCTGTCTATCTGTGTCTCTGTCTCTATCTGTGTCTCTCTCTGTCTCTGTCTATCTGTGTCTCTCTCTGTCTCTGTCGCTCTGTGTCTCTATCTCTGTCTGTCGCTCTGTTTCTCTGTCTCTCTCTCTCTCCCCTTCCCCCACTCCCTGCTTTCTTCCCTCCCTCCCTCCCTCTCTCTGTCTCTGTCTGTCTCTGTCTGTGTCTCTCTCTGTCTCTCTGTGTCTCTGTCTCTGTCCCTGTCTCTCTCTCTCTCTCTCCCCTTCCCCCACTCCCTGCTTTTTTCCCTCCCTTCCTTCCTCCCTCCGTCTCTCTGTTTCCCTAGATGCTCCAAATAAGAGAAGCAGGCAGCTTCTGGGACGCACATGCATGAAACCAGATTTCCAAAGAAAGACTGTGATAAATTAGAGCACCAGAAGAGGTCAGGCCTCCTGGTCTGATGGGTACAGAGCTGTCAACGGCAAGGAGCCCCACCTCCAACTCAGCCATTCCCAGCACACACAGACAGCCTTCCCAGGGACAGCTGGCAAGTGTCACTCTTGCTAGGTTTCTGCATTCAATACCTCTTCTGCTTATCACGTGTCCACCCTAAAGCTGTGACTGTGTCCTTTCTCACTTGTTGCTGTCCTTTTTTCTGCAAAAGAAAAGTGCATGGAAATCCCACTGGTTAGTTTCTAATCTGCTTACTAGACCAAGGGAAAAGTGGCATTCAACAAATTAGGGGAAGAATTTTTCTTAAACGCCCAGTCTCCAAAATTCCAAAGGAAGAGCCAGCCCAGACTTTGTTCCTGGAGATGTACCCGGCCACTCCTCCTGGCTCCTGCGTCCATGTGAGGCCCACCCCACCGCTGAGCCCAGGTGCCTTCCAGGCTCCTACATACCATGGACTGTCCCCATCACAGTTCTCTAGCCTGATTCAGGCAGACAGCCCCTCATACACACACACTCATCCTGGACCCTTGCAAGACATGCTGAATGGATGAATGAATGAATAAACGAATGAATGAAAGAACGCATGCATGCTGCCTGGGTACTATGGCACTGACAATGCTCTGGGCGCCAGTATCAGAGGCTGGTCGTCCTCTGTAGAGCCAACTCCAATCATCTCCAACATTCTTTTCCAGGAAGGAGCTGCCAAGTGTAATTCCTGGACCCTCCAAAGCATCTTCCTGCTAGAACACAGCAAGCACTGCTCCGGGTCCCTCTCTGCCTGGCCCCACCCAGCGTCATCCTCCTTCACCCTGCAGCGCCAGCCTGACCACCTCCACCTCTGAGGCGGCAGACACCACCGCTTACCTTCCGCAGAAACGCACCTGCAATGCACCAGCGTCTTGCAAGTAGAAAGAGCCCGACTCTCATTCCACAGAAGCCCAGGCAGCGAGAGAACGCGCCCGTGACAGCTTCTGTGCGATTCTGCTGCATAATCAGCAGAGAAAGAGAAAAAATGCCAGAAATAGCAGGCTTTATAAGCCCTCCTGACAACTCTTGGTCCTCTATTGGCTGGAGGCCCAGCACCCCCGCTCCCCCCATCCCATTCCTACAAGGTGAAATGGAAAAACCTGTTATTTAACCTCTTTTATCAAAATCCATCTTCTATCCCAAATTGGGCCTGCATGTTAGGAGCTCCTGGTGGCCGTCCCCAGCCCAGGTCTCAGGGAGCAGGAGGGAGGGCAGCCCCTGTACAGAGCACAGCCCTGCGTCATTTGTAGCTTCAGAGTTCTCCTTTCTCCCACGCTGCTCGGGAGTGGGTACAGCCCAGGAAGGACCTTCGGAAGGCAATTTGCACACCTGTCAATGAGGGAGCCCCACACGCAGGTTCAATTAGACCTCTGAGCATCAGCCGTGCTGCAGAAATGCCCGTGCTCGGCACGCATGCAAGCCCAAGGAGGGTCCTCGTTACAGAGCACTGAAGGCAAGCTGAGTATCTGAAGCCAGGGTCTGGCTGAAAGAGCCTGAACGCCTTCCTTCTACTGAATGCGATACCATAAGAGAGGTCTGTACCTGCTGGCTCAGAGCTGGTTGAGAGAAACTCAAGGACATGGCCCCGCTTTCATAAAACCCATAACTGTGCGTTTGCATATGCATTGTAAAAGATAGCGAGCTGCTAACAGCCATTTCCCCAGGGAGCAGGAGATGGAGGTATTCTCAGTTGCTGCTTTTTGCTTTCTTGTCTTGTTTCATTTTTTTTTTTTTCTTTTACACAAGCATGTATTACATTTGTAACTTAAAACTAAAACATGGGCGCTTCCTCTGGTTCTTTCCCACTCCTCTGAAGCCACAAGCCAAGGGCCAAGGTCACCCGCTACAAGGTTAGACTGATGTGGGATAGTGCTGGCCCAGGCGCGGTGGAGACCATAGTTGACCCCTCCTTGTCTGTCACATCCTAGCTCTGACTCTTGGAACAGCTGACTTTCCCAGGCCTCAGTTTCTTCATCTGTAGAATGGGGAGAAAGTACTCGTTGTGTACTGTGCTGGGTCCTGCTAAACCAATTTTATATCTTTGCACATGTTGGAAGCAACAAAGGCTCTGAGAAGGCATGACAGTACACCCAGGACTGAACATGAAGGGTTCTGGGAAACCTCTCTGATATGGATCACTTAGAACACTAAGCAGCCAAGTGACAGAAAAGAGCCAGCGGACAGCAAGTGACATATGATAAAAATGTGCATTGGAGAAGGAAGCCAGGTGGACAGGGTGACCAGAAGAGGCTCCAGATGAAAGGGAGCATGGCTTTGGTGCCCATTTAGCTCTGTTGTGCATCTCCCTCTGCCTCGATGCTCTGCCCTCAAGCAGCTGTCTTTTCAGCCTTCCCAGGCTGCACACACCCTCCGCCTCCTAGTCCCTCTGAGATCTGCAGGGCCTGTGCTGTTCTGCACCACTCTCTCCTCAAGCCCAGGGCTTCTGTCTCTGTCTGGGTGGATTCTGTCTCTGTGCTTTTTGTTCATTTTTCTTTGCTGAGTTCCAAGCTCCTTGGTGGCTGAGACCACACACCTTGTCCATCTCTGGGTCCCGGCACAAGGCCTGGTACACAGTCTGTGCTCAGTGAACAGAAAGAGCACGTGACCTGCAGACCCCCGCCAAACCCAAGTACAGGGCATTCATCTGAAGGGGAAAGAGGCAAAGGTTTTTTTGTACCTTGAAGCAAAGATGGGTGAAAATTTCCGACATGCTGATGATTTAAAAGCATGAGTGCAGAGCTACAAGTGTGTTAGAATATTTACATAAAAATCTGAGCCCAAATTCATAGAGGCAAGTATATTATTACCTCATTATTTATGAGACCATGGAAATGACAACAAAATCCATCAGTACAGGTTTGGTCAAACAGATCATAGCTCTCTGTACAAAGGGATTCTACTCAGCCAGGAAAAATGGCTGACATTTGTTGATTGGAATGGAGCCCCTATTGGTTGCTGAATGGAACACTTCCTTATCAGAAGTCAGAATCTGAAAAGTTACAGGGATAACTGGTGGACACTGAGAAAGCCTGAAGGTAAAAGTCATTCACTCATTCATTCACTCAACAAGCATTTTCGGTAGCCTCTGGCTCCTCCCTGCTCCCTGAAGGTCACAGTTCCAGATGCCATGAACAAAGAGTGAACAGGACACTGCCTCTTCCCTCAGAGGCATTCTGGTCACCTAGGTGAGAAATCCTGATATCAGTGAGATAGTGTCGGTAGCCAGGGTCCATGCAGTGGTTGGATGGGCAAGGGCCACACGGAAAAGGTACTGTTGGAGCTAGGATTTGAGGCAGGAGCAAAGGCTGAATATACAGCAGCACCTTGACTCATGATGGGATTAGGACCAGAGAGACTCATTTTAAATTGAAAATGCTCTGAGAAAAAAATGCACAAGACATGTACCCTACCAAACACCACAGCCCGGCCTACCTTAAACATGCTCAGAACACTTACGCTGACCGTAGTGGGGCAAAGCCGTCTTAGACAAAGCCTATTTGATAATAAAATGTTGAAAGTGTCCTATAATTTACTGAAAACTGTAGTGAAAGTGAAAATCGGAATGGCTGTTTGCCATTCCAAGTACATTTCCTACTGCATGAATATCATTTTCACATCACTGTAAGTCAAAAAATTCTAACTCACAACTATCTTGTGTCAGGGACTCCTAACAGAGAAAGGAGACATCTGAAGAGACACGAATAGGCCGATCTGGGACAAGAACAGAAGTCCCGGCACTTTTCGCCCAACTCTGAGCTCCCTCATGAACTGCAGGCGAGGAGTCTGACTGTGAGAGCTCAGGGACACGAGATATTGGACTTGGCTCTCCAGCTGGGAGAGCAGCATTCTGGGATTGCGTTCACTTGGGTGGCTAAGAGCTTCTGGACCATGATTTGTCCTCCTAAGAGCGCCAGCAGGCAGGCCTGGGGTAGGTGCACACACCCGGCAGGTGGGATAACAAAGCCAGGGAAGGTAACCTCCATGCATGGAGCTGAAATCCAGACCCGTGCTCCTCTCTTCGCAC
Source organism: Ctenomys sociabilis (assembly GCA_004027165.1). NCBI lineage: Eukaryota > Metazoa > Chordata > Mammalia > Rodentia > Ctenomyidae > Ctenomys > Ctenomys sociabilis. The sequence continues at coordinate 147,719 of PVKA01000197.1, forward strand.
TGAACATTTGGGCCAGGCACCCGGTACATGCCAGAGGGGATCCCATCTCCAGGGACCCGCTGCTCCACTGTCACTAGGGCACAGCTATGGAGGGGCCCCTCCACCTCCAAGAGCCTCAGCAGTTTTTGGTTTTAGTTTTCCGATCATGAGGCAGCTGGATGGTTACAGTTCAAAACAAAGACAGATGACTCAGCTTCCTGTGGAGGCGCTGCTGCATTTTGAAAAAGAGACTTTAATTGTGATGCTTTTCTCTTCTTGGCTGTAGAGGTGGCTTATCCTGGCTACCTGATTTTCTTAGTGCTCAACTAACCCAGAGTGAGGGACAGGGACAGTGGTCAGGCTTTGAATATGGCCAGGGTTTTGGATACAGATCCTCCCTTCACCTGTCCAGACAGCTTGAACACAGTTAGATCCTCTCTGTGCCTCTGTTCCCTAAAGAATTCCCCAGGTGGGAATAATGGCTCCTTCTCGGGGTTATGGTGCAAAGCAGCACCACCCAGGCAAAGTTCCAGCACCTGGTACAAACTAAGTGATTCAGAAACACCCCGGCTAAGAGCAACAGTCACTGCGCTGAGGTTCTATGGGAGCTCAGTAATCTCATTTAATCCCCACACCTGCACAGCACACCGACAGCATCCCATTCTGCAGACAAGGGAGCTGAGGTTCAAAGCAGCAAGCTGAGTAAAACTTGTCTTTGCGTGTAGGTGCACCTGTGCACACACCCCAAGCCAACTCGCCACCGAGCTGTATGAACATTTTCCGCTGACACCCTCTACGCTCTTTATCTGCAAGATGGGAACACACACGCTGTGGTCATTAAGACAAATCAGTGAAGCTTCATAAACCTTCCACCACATCACACGACTCCTTCCTCTGGTCCAAGGAGGGCCCTTGCAAAGAGCTGAGTGTTCATGGCCCCGGGAAAAGCACCTCATCCAGGGTCTAGAAAAAGCTACAAAACTGAGAAAGGGCACAAGTCCATGCAGACACCAAGAATACACCCTGAAACGACCATCGGCCACATGGCCACCCTTGAACCTTTACCCCAAAACTAATTCAAACACATACACAGACAGACACACGCACACACACACACATGCTCAATCTCCGCGCAGGCGAACACAAGGTAACCATGACAGTCCAAAGCCAATTGCTGCCCCCTCCCTGGCCTCACCCTGACCAAATGCTGACAGAGCAACCCTAATAGTAACTGACTAATTTTACACCCTGTGATTACCAGGGCTGATTTTCATGCAACCTTCCTTTCACAGCGCCAAGAACCTCTGAAGAGCAGTAATTGCCAAGTTCAATTTTAGCTCTGTCATGCCCAACCATCAGTGCTAACTAAGGCGCTGCTTCATCTCCAGGTAAGCTGGTAATGAAGTCAGCTTCACAGCTTCACTTCACAATATTGTGATGCCCCGTCAGCACCTGTAAGTGCTGAGAAGCTGCGAGCTTCCATTAAACAAATCTCACCGAGGGAAGTGACTGCAGCCGCTTTGCGCTTTAGTCTACAGGGGCCTGTCTAGATCCTCACACCTACTGAATCCCACCTGCCTCCTCGCACAGCCATGACCACAGGCCGCACTGCCGCGCACTGAGGATGCACGGATGCTCAGCAGCCGCCTCCACCTTCTTCCTCGTCCTGCGGCCTGGCCAGGTCCCATCCTGCTGGCGTCTATTGGTCCCTAAAACACCTTCCGTCAGTATTTTCCAGACCAGTCGGTAATTTTCTTGCCAAAAAAAAAAAGGTGACTCTGGCCTGCTCTTGCCACTCACAAGCCTCCACGGGCCCCTACTGTCCTCAAGGTGGACAAATAATTGGCCTCCCAATTATTTTCATCTTGGGCTCCCCTTAGCACCTCCATCCCTCTGTCTTGGCCCCACCCCTGGCCTGCACTATCCAGGTAATAGGCCCCTCCTACCTCATTCCACTAGGCTGCCCCTTCAACATAAAAGGAAACCTCTGTACAAAGTCTAGGCAAAAGCCGTGTTAGTCACTCAGTGTAGCACTGACTGGATCTATGGGCTTCATCTCAGAAATACTCAGACAGTACTCTCTGGGCACTTGGTAAGAGCCTACCACTTGTGTGCCAGCCACTAGCACTCTTGAATCCTGAAACACCAAGGTAAGATTAAATGCTTCTTTTTCCAGTTAGGTCAACGGGCTCAGAGAGATTAAATATGCTCTGGAGAACACCCAGTTTCTAACTATAAGGTCAGAAATCAAATTTAAACATGAACACAAGTTCAGAGTCATTCTCATGTCTGACTATGCAGGTGGTCTTGTCCCCTACCCCCCCTGCATGTACTCATAGGGGGACATATGCACAGTATCACACTCCGGCCTCGTATTGTTAAAAATACCTCACTGGCCTGGGCTTGTAGCTCAGCTGCAGAAAGCTTGCTTAGCATGCATGACACTCTGCATCCAATTCCCAGTAGAGAAAAGACGTCTAATAATGAAGCATTGTCCTTAGCATCTATCCTGTTATTAATCGGCACCCCTCACCCTGCACACATGTCCTCCCTGTCCCAGTTCCCACAGCAGAACCGTACTTTGGCACAGCCTGGTGTGCTTGGGTTGACTACGGGATGACTTCAGCTTTTGTCCAGAAATTAACAAGAGCTATAACTGCGTTTCACCCTTCGTTCTTGCCCAACTTCATCCAGTCCCAATGCGATGAAATCCCTGCTCACACCCTGCTACAAATTAAGTGCAATTATTATCCCTATTTTACAGAGGAGGAAACTTCAGCATGGACAGGTTAAGCAACTTACAGGTTACGCACAGCAAGTAACCATCAGAGACAGAATTAGAATGTGGGGCCTGTGCCCTCCCACGCATGCTTCCTATGATTGGACTATACTATCAGCCAAGCCACTATCTCCTTCATTTTACAGATAAGGACACTGAAGTTCTGATAGATACTGGGGCCCTGGTCTAGCCTGGAGGGCTGCAGACACAGAAAGTAAAGCCCCTCCTCAACTTCGGGCATCGCAGGCCATCCACTCCATGGGCAACTGACAAACTCTTTTCCCTGTACAGTGGCAGCTGAGAACCAGCTAAAGGCAGAGTGCAAATAAGTTCTCAAAAGATGAGTTCAAATTCCAGTTTGGCCACTTACTAGCTGTGAACCTGAGAGCAGGTCTGAGGCTCTCTCTGTCAATGGCATATGGATGCCACTCCTTGTTGGATGTCTGAAGACAGAAAAGGCCCGTGGCCCTTCTTCCCAGAGGACACCCAGCCCCAGGTCATCCTGGCGGCTCCTTCCGGTGTGTCCATCAGGAGATGACATGGGGAAGAGGACTGTTTGTTTCATTCACTGTGTAGTCCCAGGGTCCCTGAACTAGCCTTGGCCACCCACAGGCAGAAGCCACCATGCACCTGGGCACTGGCTCTGAAATTCCCTCAGTGCCCAGGTTCCCCCTCACCTGGCCCGTAACCATGGGACTGGGCCCCATTTCCAGATGAGACGCCAAGGCTCTAGGCTGGGCAACAACTTGTTCAGGGTTTCAGGGACACCCAAGCAAGGAGCAAAGTTTCAAACTTAGGTTTGTCAGATTCATCCTGTTTTCCCAATCTGTCCTGACTGAGTTAACATAAGGATCCTGGCTCCTTAGAACCCTAGGTCTTTCCCAAAGCCTTAAAAGAGGCTACTGGAGGCTTCAGAGACACCAAAGGCAGTGCACAGATGTCAGCTTTCAAGGCACACAGCATCTAGGTCTCCCACCCAGCCTGACACATGAACACAAGAATCTAGCAGAGGGCTAGGGGCTAAGGATTTGGCTGGAAGGAGAGTGTCCCCAGGCCCTCCTTCTGGGTGCCTTCCAAGACCACTGGCCCAAAGCACTACATTCAAGCCACTTTATTCCGCACACAGCTCCAGGCTTATCTCTACCACAGTCCTCCCCCAACTCCTACCCTGCTAATGTTCCTTCCCCAGCTTTGGACCCTTGCTCCAGCTCACCTGTTCTTGTGAGGTCCTTTCCAATGTTCAAATTCCCCTCTCCCTTGGGGATTTCCTGGGGCCCCATACAAGTCCCAACCTCTCTCTCCTCCCAAACTCCACAAAGCCAGCTGCCTCATGTAGAGCTGCCCACGGGAGGGTCTCGCTCCACCTCCCAGCTGAGACTACATCACATGGGCTGTTCAGGGACAACCATGATCCCAAGGTTCTTTTCTCTTCCCCAGTTGCTAGAGTGCCCAAATGTGCCAGGTGCTCCAACCACAGGACTTTTGGTTGTTTTGTTTTTATATTTTAAGGAAGGGTCTACAGGGTGTTCAGGGTCTCACTACTAGATCAGACTCGTAGTGATCTGCCTGTTTACGGCCTCCCAAGAGCTGGGATTACAGGCATGTGCCACCACGCCCAGTCTCAATTGCCATCTCAGCATGCCCCTGGGGCCAGGGCCAGCACAGCAGGCCCAGAGATCAGACCCTGGGCCCCTGCACCTGCTTGCAGACTCTTTGATCAGCTGAGCTATTTGGTCGGCACTACAGGACCTTTGTGTGTACTATTCTTTCTTTTTTTCTTTTTCTTTTTTGTGGAACCTGGGATAGAACTCACACCCTTGTCCTTGCCAGGCAAGCGCTTATTCTAGTGTGCTATCTTCATGGCCCCTGCACTATTCTTTTCATTTAGAATATTTTCCCTGTCTCCAACACCTAGCATCTCCCAGTCTCCCTGCAGTTCTCTCCGCCCTAGGCCACCGACGTGCATCAGACCTGTCCTGGTACCACTATGTCTCAGCACATGATCACTAGCAGAGGCCACAGAAGTGCAGCATTGGCTCCATCTCATTCACCCGGAGTCCCTGCCTCTGTGCCTGGCACACAGTAGGGGCTCAGAAAAATATGTTGTTTGAAAGAGTGACAGCTGCTGTGATTGACAACAAAGAAGCCCACAAAGCATCCCACCCTCTGTACTGTGGTGTGGATGCTCTGCCTAAGGGAGGGGACCTGTTCCTTCATAGATCTGGTCAGCTCTGTGCACTGAATCCAGGCTTGGCCATGTGACTTTATTTGGCCAATGGGACCACAGCAACTGCGATGCAAGCAGAAACTTACAAAGCGCTGGGACACTGGGCGCCATGCACTCCTGTTGGTTGGGATGTCAGGGAGTTCCAGGGGGACAAGCCCAAGCTAGCCTACTAGAGGCAATGGGCACATCTGAGAAGAACTGTGAGTGAGGCCATCTGGGTCACCCAGGTCCCAACCAGCAGCTGGCTGAGCACACAGTGCAGAGAGCACCTGCACACAGCCACTAGCTTGGCAGCTAGCCTTCCAGACAGCCCTCGGAACTGTGAGCCACTGCTGCTGTGTTACACCACTACTTTGAGGTGGTTTGTTAGCAAAACTCAGCAGAGGCAGGAGCTAATAGAATATCTACCATGATATCCTCACAGCCAACAACATCAGGCTGAAAACAACAAAGATCTCTCGGGACCTAGAAAGCAGCCATGGAGAGGGACCCAGGACCCTAAGGCTGAGTCTTGCTGGCCAACGACTGACTTGACTCAGACAGGGTGGGTTCGCACCTCTGGCCTGCCTGTGCAGCCAGAACAGCACGCTGTGGGCCAAACCCTTCCTTGGGTGAAACTGAGAATATATGTGAAAAATCTCATCAAAGGGAGCCAAAGATCCTGCATGTGTAAATGAAGACCATGGCCTCAGAACCAGGCAGATTCGGGTCCGTGATTCACTCTGTTCCTTACAGGCTGCATGATGCTATGCAAGGTTCTCAACCTTCCTGAGCTTTCAAGTAGCATCCGTGACACACTAACACATAGCCTACATGACTATGGGAATTGAGTAAGAAGGCAGTTGACAAAATAATCTAACATAGTGCTCAGCACATAGTAGGTATCAATAAATAGCATCCACCCACACCTCACCAGTGCCTTTTACACTGTCATCTGAGCTACACTACCCAGCCTGGTGGCTACCACCTCCATCTTTGACATCACCATATTGTGCCAAGTGCTAACTTGTAACTGGCATGCATAGCATGCTCCATAAGGGGTGTCCACATAAAGACAGGGGTGAAAGAGCAGGATACTACCAGCTCCCAGTGGTAGAGAAAACCCAGCAGCAGGGCAGAGTGCAGACAAACAGAGTACAGATGATGGAGATAACGCAGAGCTGCATCCTCACCCCAAACCCATGCCTATCTGTCATCTGTGACTGCCTCCGTTCACTCCTGGTGCACCAGCACACAGTCTGCATCACAGAGAATGGATGCAGTGGCGAAGAGCCCGGGTCACCCAGATCCCTGGACAGCAGTATGGCTCCACACTCTGGAGGCTGGTGCTCCATGTCCTCCACCACTTCCAAAGAGCCTGTACCCATCCAAACAGTCTGGGGTCCAGCCAGTGTCCCCTCCCCTCCTTGGTTCCTCTTTACATGGTGTGGTCTTCTTGGCAAATGGTTGGGTCCCAGTCCCACTGTGCTCACGGCCTCGTCACCTGCCCTCCTGAGCCCCAGCTCCTTATCCACACTGGAGGGAGAGTCTTCTATTCCTGGGTGAGGATACTGCTTAAATAACACAAAAGAAATACCCATCTGTTAGGGTTTAGACCTAAAACATCCCCCCCACCAAAGTCTCATGTGTTCCAAGGTCCTGGAAGGTGACTGATCACAGGCCTAGGAACCTCATCCATGGGTTAATCCACTGAGGCGTCCCTCACTGAATATGCTACTGGGAGACAGGACCAGGTGCAAGGGATGGGTCATCAGGGCTGTGACCTGGAAGGGCACATGCAGTTCGCAGCCCCCTCCTCTTCCTCTGGCCCTCTCGCTTTCTCTTAGCTTCCTGCCTGCTGTAGGTGAGCAGCTGCTCCCACCATGCTTTTCCACCAGGCTTTTGTCTTGGAGCTAATGAATCGTGAACTGAACAACTGAACCCTTGAGCCAAAACAAAATTTTCTCCTTTACATGGCATGCATCAAGTATTCTGCCCCAACAATGGAATTGCGGACTGACACAGCAGGCCATGATGGATGCTACATAGATGTCCATCTTCCCCTCCACCATCTTTCCCTATCCTAGTCTTCTTGGAAGTCCTGTCTCACTGGCTCCCCTGAACACTGCAGGTCTTGGGGGTAATTTACCTCTTTCTCTGTATGTCTCTGTCTGTCTGTCTGTCTGTCTCTCTTTTCCCCTACACCTCACCTTAGGCTCTGAAATAAGAGTTGTCTCATCTTATGACTGATCTCAGGCAGACTCCTCACTTGTCCCTACTGTCTTAGTCGTTTTCCCATTATTGGGATGAAATATCTAACAGCCACAACTTACAGGAGGTAAGGATTATTTGGCTTATGGCTTCCAGTGGATTCAGGCCAAAGCCATATGGCTCCAAGGCAGAAATGGCATTGGGAGGGGCCTGGCAAAGGGCCACTGCTCACCCAACAGCAACCAGGAACCAGCAAGGGGAGGAGCCAGGGACAAAGAATACACCCTTCTAGATCACACCCCCAGAGCCTTACTTCCAACCAGACCTGAGCTCCTAACAGCAGTACCAAATTCATCAACCGATAAATTCACTGATGAGTACAGTTCTCCGTGATTCAATCACCTTCCAAACACATAAGGTGGGTGGCAGCACTTTGGATCCCAACCCTAACATCCACCTTGCCTGAGGACAAGGACCAAAGACAACAGCCAACCACAGCCAAAACCTGGTGAGCTGCAGCACGAGCACAGAGAAGAAGAGATTCACCCAAAGTCACACAGCAGCCCACGCAAAAGCCCTGCCTCTGGGTCCACATTCCTGAAGGCCATTCTCAGACAGATGCCTTGGAGATGGTGATGGAGCCCCCCCGAGATCTGGGGGCCCCAACTGCTCCTCTGGGTGACAGCCTCCCCTGCTCACTTCTGAGACCATCCTCCCTGAGCCTCTCTCCCCAGAACCCTCTTCTCAAACTCTATGTCCAACAACTCAGCTGAACACAATCACCTTGGGGCTCACGGCCTGGTTGTTTGACCAGCACCATCCAGACCTTTTCAGAAATGCAGAATCTCTAGGCTCACAACAGCCCTAATTTACCAGAATCTCCATTTTAACACAACCTCTGTGGGTTCCACATGCACATTAAAGCCGTGATGCCCTAGCTTGAAGTGTATAGTTACTGGTCTCTGCAGGAGTCAGTGGGCTAACGGGTTTGGCCAAACTTTCCCATCATGTGACTAATGCTATAACTTGCACGCTACAATACAAATATGCGTGTGCCCCAAAATTCTTCTGCTGAGATGTTAATGGTATCTGGAAGTGAGAGCTTTAGGAGATGGTGATTGAGTCATGGGGACAAAGTTCTCACAATGGCATCAATGTCTTTATAAAAGACACCCCCGAGAGCTACTCACCCCTTCTGCCACAAGAAGCTGTAGTAAGAAGGTGGTGGTCTGTGAGGAAGAGGACCCTCATCAGAAGCCGAATCCCCTGGTGCTGTGATCTTGGGCTTCCCAGGTTCCAAGATCGGGAGGAATCTTTTTCTGATTTTTATAAGCCACCCAGTCTGTGGTATTCTAACAGTCCAAATGGACTCAGGCATTATCCAGCCCTACCATTAACTGTGGAGACGTGCCAGCCCACGTGGACATCAACCACCTACTACCAGCTATTGGGTGCACAAGGCCCCTTTTGCACACATAGCAAATGAGATTTACCGAGATTCGTGTCCTTCGGGTCTAAGCTCACACTCCTTATGTGGTCCCCAGAAATCTATTTCTTTTTGATGATTGTGAAATTCATGCCAGCATCTGCATCAGCCAATTAAAGCTTTTGCCTCTGCTTCTTTCTGAAAAGGCTCTGACGTGCTTCCCCCTTCATACTTGTACAATGGACAGCCAGGAAAGGCTGCCCAAAAGAACCCTTGGGGCAGGTGGCAGAAAGTGAAGCAATGGCATTCTCCAGGGCCATGGAGCACTGCAAGGGGAGCTGGGCCCATAGATGTCTCTGCTTCTAAGAAAAAAGTCTCCGCCCCGCCCTGAGCTGGAAATGGAGGAGGGCAACACCCCTCTTGAGAAACCCTTCCTCAGCCCACTTTAGGGTCTGAGCCCCCATCCGAGGGGATGTCCATGACCTTTGCAAAACTAACGGCAATAACCATATCCTACACGCCAGCAGACCCCAGGGCCAGCCCCAGAGGCTGCAGTAATCCCAACACTGTTTGGACAGGAGGTATCCTGAAAAGCTCGGTCAACTCTGCCTGTCGCCTGAGGAGGAAAGTGGCTCACCTTCCACTAATCGCTCTAATTCATTTTTTATTACTAACTTTTCTGTTTCCTATTTGCCATCTGATTGAGGATATTACCACAGGCATTTAAAAAGCCTCAGCTTGTACCACAATGGCAAACATAACTCTTTTCATCGAAATCTGCACTGATATACATATAAATTCCCTGGCACAAGGACCTCAATGGTCCACACATTAGTTCCTACATGATGGCAGATTCATCAAGAGGCAAATATGCCACAAAGTTTTGTTTTGTTTTTTTTCAAAGAATCCAAGGATGAGCTATACAGAGAGCACACAGTAAAATGGGCACCTTCATTGCTGCTATGGTTTACACTTAAGGAAAAATAGCACACCAACACAATTTAGGAATCAACATGCTCACTTCCTTCACCCCAAGCAGTATGTGTTGGCCATGCCCAATAACCTGGGTTTTGTTTAGTTTTGGTTTGGTTTTTGCAATACTGGAGATTGAACCCAGGGCCTCTGAAGCCACACCCTCATTCCATTTTATGTTTTTATTTTGAAATAGAATCTCACTTAGTTACTAAGTTACTCCTGCTGGACTGGAACTTGTGATCCTCTTGCCTCAGCCTCCAGAGTACTGGGGCCACTGTGCCTGGCAGTGGTATGGTCTTATCTCTGATATCTCCTTCCTGTCTTCCATCCCGCATATTTAACCCATCTCCAGAGCTCAAACCTTCTCGCTCCTAATGTCTCCCACACTCCTCTCTTCTCTCTCTTCCCTCCACCACCACAGTAGTTCAGGCCAAAGTGGGCCCACAGAACTTTCTGGAATCAGGGTAACACTCTGTGGCTATGTTGCCCAATATAGTACACTCACATATGGCACACATTCTTAAAATATGGTGAATGTGACCCTCCTCCTGCCCTATGCCCAATATCATCCCCCAAGACAGCTACAGAATGCAGCCCCCTGCCTTTGAGTCACAGCCCAAGCCCAGGAACAGGGCTGGAAAGCCCCATCTCCTGGGAATACCACGCAGTCCAGTTCTAACAGAGGCCATGGTATCACAAGGGCTAGATGGGGCAGCCCAGAGGAGGTCAGCAGGGAAGGCTCCTGGGAGGGTGGAACCCTGAGACACATTCATAGGTGTCAGTCGGTCCTGTGGATGCCACAGACAGAGACACAGTGGTCAGAGCTGCTCTGATCACTGCGTCCATGAGCAAGGAGCAGAGGCAGGAAATGGACGTTCCGGTAGAGGCGGAGGAGGGGAAAGGGGCATGACCGGTAAACATGATGACCAGGTAAATGATATGTACAAGAGGAAAAAATAATTGGTAAGGCAGCTCTGGGGTACCAACTGGGGAACAGTAATTTACAGCAGCAAATATTAAGAAAAAGGGGGAAAAACCAGTGCTTTTGAATCTGCAAAATGAGAGCGTAGATGACGTCATGTTAATCATTTACAGTTTAATCAAAAGAAAAAGGTGCTCACTGAAGAAGTGAAGCCACCCCAAAGTCCTGCCTGCTCCACAGAGACATTCCCAGGACTGGAGAAAGATACTGTTATTGCTGAAGATACCCCAGCCCAAGCAACTGCAAGGGACGCCCCCCTCCTCCCGAACAAGGTCGTGCCTGGGATGGGATGCACACAGAGCGCAGCCTGGGTCTGCCGGGCCTTGCCCCAGAGATTCGAGCCTTGATTCCGAGCCATGAGAGCCACTTCTCTCCACTCCCTTCCATCTTTCCTCCCCAGGCCCAGATGGAGATGCACCCACCTTGTTGCTACAAGAAAATTCCCTTTTATCAACACTTGTAAGGCCCTCCCACTGTGTGCCCGTGTGTGTGTGTGTGTGTGTGTGTGTGTGTGTGTGTGTGTGTGTGTGTGTGTGTTTGATCGCCCTGGCAATGATGTACACACAAGTTAAGTGAGGCTCAGAGAGGGTGAGTGAATTATTTTTGGAAACCCAGCCTGAGAGCAGTTACAGTGCCACCTCTGGAAAATACAGAATCTGCCCCAAAAAAGTACACATCAGGAAAAGAAAAACGTATGAATATTTTAATATTAAATGTGTGGAGGCCAGGACAGAGATTAGAAAGGGTAACTGTGTCAGGGGGGTCTGAGCCTGCAAAGGTGAAGAGAAAGATGAACTTGGAAGGAGGCGCACCCGCCAGGCCCAGGTGGAGAGCAACAGCCCCTCAACACGCCTCAGCACAGGCCGGGGAGTGGGCTGGAGACAGGGAGGGGAGGCTGCCTGCTGGCCAGGAGGAGGCCTGGGGTCTGCTGCAGAAGGGTGGGGTGGAGGCTGGGAGAGCAGGCAGGGGCCAGACCCCATGCACTATGACACTGTCAGCCCACCAGGTGAGGGTACTAGACAACTTCACACTTAACCCGAGGTGACACAATTCCAGTTGTGAGGACACCTCAAGTGCCAACAGAGGGCCACAGAGGAATTCTGCACAAAGAAGAGACGGGATCCAGATTCTGCACAAGAAGGCTCCGCAATGGCAGCCCTGTGGCTCACCCGGGTCGGTGACCTTTGATCACTGGGTGGGACACCAGCAGCAGCTGAGGTTCCCTCCCTGGTATACAGGAGCAGCCACTTTTCAGAAAAGTGAGGCACAGTGGCTCTGGGCCACGTGGACAGAGGGTCAAGCCACTAAGGAAGCACGATCCTGGGTCTTTGCAGCTACTGTAGAACAGGCCCAGAGCAGAGTGCTAACACTGAGCACGCCAGCCAAGATATAAAGCATCTCCTGCAAGAGCAACTGGAGGCCGTGCTCCTACGGTACACACGGAGAGCCACACATGAGTGACTGCTAACTATGCCTGACTCCTTATAACAAGGCAATTTCAACTTGGTTAACAATCTAGCATAACTCCACTAGGAACCCAGCAGGGGTAGGAAGCTACCTTGATGGGTACCTCAGATTATCGTCCAATAACCCTAGCTGCTAAAGGGCACTGGCAA
>PVKA01000197.1:159992-242329 GCA_004027165.1 Ctenomys sociabilis
CAAGTGTTTCCAGACCACCTGCGGTGGGTCTCCATCCTGTACACCTAAACTAAAACCCAGAACGGGGGGGGGGGGGGGCAGCATGGAGAAATCCTGGTCTTGGCTCTGTTGGGAACCAAGACAAGGACCACAGAAAGGAGCGGGCCATGCCCCTTGCTGGCAGGCTGTGGCTCCTGTCCCAGATCCTGCACAGAGCTTGTGGCCAGTGTCACCTGTGTTAGTCCCATGAATCTGAATGTGCTACTGATCCTAAAGGCTCCATGTAGGAGCTACAGTGAGAAGGCAGAGAATGAATATAGGAAAGGAGAGCCTGTCCTCACCAGAGCAGCACCTTGCCTGTGCCGCGAACCAGCAGCTTCCCAGATTCTAGCATTTATAACAGCTGAAAAGATCTGGCATGAGGGGCTGGGGAGATGGCTCAGTAGAATAAGCGCTTTCCTGGCAAGTGCAATGGTCTGAGTTCAATCCCCAGTTCTGCTAAAAAAAAAAAAAGATCTGGCATGAGTCTACACTGGTTTCCTGGAGGACTCAGAGGAACTATACAGCAGCCAGCAACAACAGTGAGGAGAAGAGGACTGACTGACTCTCCCAGGGGGCAACCAACCAACCTGAGAGGTGAGTGAGGTTATGTGGGAAAGTGGGACCCAGAGAGGCTAAGCAACAGATCCAAAGTCACACAGCTTCTGAGTACCAAGGTAGGAGTCGAGACACTTCCACTGGCCTCAAAGTCACATGGAAAGCCACCATCTGGCTTTGCATAAAAGTTAACTTACATCTCAGGTTGAGGTAGAGAACATGGGGAAGCTGAAGGGTGGGGAAAAGCCTGCTGAAAAAAATGTAAGTAGCATCCAGAAGGCACTCGGTAAATATCTGCAGAATAATTGAGCAATATAAGGCGCAGGGTCCACCTAACACATTGAAAAGTTCAGCTCATGTCAAAACACAGCACAGTGAAACAATACAATTTATGCACAAGATTGACCCTGGGTTACACTATGCAGTTGGATTCATTTCTAAGTTTCTGCACCATCCTTACAAATGAAGACCAACTTTGAGATAAGCATGTTTTAATTAGCTATGATGTGAAGGCACCTTTTCAGCAAAAGATGTCTGGTATTGAAAACTAACACTGGGAAGCCCAGTTAGGGGGTCCAGAGTCCCAGAACTGCCTAAGTAACCACAGTAAAATCGAGGGGAAATGGCTAGGAGGATTCCTGTCCTCTATTTGTATGACATTAGCACCCCATCCTCAGGTGTGACAACCAAATTCAGCCCAGACTTAGTCCTGTTATAGATTGTGCTTTTTTTTTTTTTTTTTTAATTTTTGTGCAAGGTCTACAGGGTCTCACTACAAGTTTTTTGTTGTTTTTTTTTGGTTTTTTTTTGAGGAACCAGGGATTGAACTCAGGCCCTTGTGCTTGCCAGGAAAGCACTTATTCCACTGAGCCATCTCCCCAGCTGTCCTGTTATAAAACCACTGATCTGAAATTACACTGTGGGTGGATGAGAAGATGGTGGGGGAGGGAGTGGGGAGCTTTCTGTCCAGCAGTTCAGCCCTGTGTCTCACTTACCCTTGTGATTGACAGTCATCTAATTTACATGGATCCAAACCTACAGTGTGACTTTTCAGCATGGCTTGGGAGCAGCAGTAAAAACATACGGTAGGCGATTATTAACTTAATGAGTCGTGGTAAATTATAATTTTATAATCTTAGTGAAAAGATGTTGGATAACACAGGATAATAAATTTTGACCAATCACCCTGATGCTTAAAATTTGTTACTGTACAACTGAGATCTCTGGTGTTTGCTAGAATAAAAAAAATAAAAGATTCTGGATTGGTGCTGTTTAATGATCTGTTTGCTGCTAGGTTGCTCAGATATTAGATTTTCTGAGTGCCTACTGTATGCTCAGAGCCAGAAATCCAGCCCTGTTCTGAAAGCTCAACAACTCAACAGCAAGGTTTTCGGTATCAGATGAAAAGCCATGTGAATCTATTGTCTGCTGGCTCTGTCAGCCAAGGAGAGGAGGCTGCCCATGTGACAGCAGGGACACCAGCAGAAGTGGTCATAAAGCATGCTGCTGCACCCACCTGTGGGGTTCTAAGTAAGAAGGCCCCAGAAGCCAGAGGAGTGCAGTGGATGGAAGGCTTCATGTTGCCAGATTCAGAATATCGTCCATGACTATTTCTTGGTCTTCTACTGATGGGCAAGTTTAATGATGTGTTTGATGCTTCTCAGATGCTAGGGACACAGTGCTTCTCAAATGCTAGGCCAACAAAATCACCCAGACAGCACCTGAAACCCAGATTGCTGGGCTGCACGCCCAGGAATCCTGGTGCAGTGGGTCTGGGGAGGGGCTGAAACCCTGTCCTGCTAACAAGTGAGAGATCCTCATCTTGCTGGTCTGGGTATCACATGGAGAGGACCACTTGGTTGTAAATATGAACACAGGAGGATCTGCCTTGGCCAAGGATATAGAGGTATGTTGCTGGCCTAGGGCATGTAACCTAGGCTGCAACACAGGTAGGACAGTGGCCTTCTCTGGCCCCTGATAAGAACCTCTAGAAGGAGTCCTCCTTCACTTTGGGGAGGATCTTATTTTGTTTCCCTGCAAAAGTACTCTGAGATGGAGAGTGCCCATGAAAGGTTTATGCGGAGAAGATGGGGTCTGGGTGAGCCCATAAGACAGTAAGGGAAGCTCAGGCAGACAAATGGCCTGTCATCGTGCTGTTAACAAAATTATCCAATTCTACGAGGGGAGAGAGGGTCTTCAGTGTTTCCCCCATGACTCAAGGGCCCTGTCCATGCCTTTGCCCCCTGTGGAAGCCATTCCTCGGCTACAGTCACTCTTGGTGAGTAGTTCCTGCCACACAGCAGTTCCTGGTGTGACAGGTGTGAGCCCAGCACCTGCAGTTAGGCAGTCTGCTTCAGGAGGGTACATCTTGGGGAGAAAACTCACCTTAACCCTGTGCACACTACAACACAGAGCCAGCTGTGCTGTAAGCCAGTTCTACAGTTTCCAAAGCCCTCTTGCTCTCCTGAAGGGAAGCCCTGAGGTTAGAGCAGTCAGACTGTGCCCCTCCCAGGGCTGAGCAGGATGGTCTGGGATGATGCAAGGTCAGGATTTTCACTCTGAGGTCAGCCCCTGAGAATACAAGTAAAGCCCTTCTTGCCAGGACCAAGCGCTCTGAACCATGATCGCCAAGCCTCAAGGCAACTGCATAGAAGAGGTACAGATGGGGACATTTTGCAGAGGGGATGAGAGCACTTGAATAGCTTACCTACACTAGTGGCGGGGAGGCAGCATCAAACCCAGGTGTGCCGGCTCCCAGAATCTACACTGCCCTCATATCCCAAGATCAGCTCTAGGAAAGTGGAGTAGTAAACCAAATGGCTTTATGGAATGACATGGGGCAGACAGCCACGCAGCAGGGGATTCCTGGGATGGGGGCAAGGCTAGGAACAGCTGATCTTGCTGCCTTCCAGCTGCACCACGTACCCAGCAATGGTTGATTACCCAAAGACTCTAGGCCCCTGCCCTGCCTTAGACTTCACAGGCTCCTCAAAGTTTTCTGGTTACAGCAATCAAACAGATGCTAAGTTCCTCACACAGAGGACAACCACCCAGGTCCAAATGCATTTGTTCATTCAGCAGATATTGGTTGAGCACCTGTATGCTTAGGGCAGCTCTAGGAAAACAATAGTCTCTTCTTATCTGAAGAGGGTTCTTATCTTAAGATCCCTAATGGATATACCAGACCCTATATACCCTGTTTTCCCTTTATGTACTTATGATAATGTTTAATTTATAAATTGGGCATAGTACAGCAACAACCAATAGTAATAACTAAAAAAATAAGAATAATTATAAAATATACTATGCTAGAATTTATTTATAACTTATTCTTTCTGGAATTTTCCAGTCCATCATTTTCAGACCAGGGTTGACTGTAGATAACCAAACTGAAAACTATGGCTCCTGATGCTGATGTCTATGTGTGCCCATCTCCTTCAGAAGGTCTGGAGATGGCTTGACAGTGTCCTCCACTCACCCTACAAGGATACAAGTGGTTAAAGGCCTGGTCCCAGGGAGGCAGACTGGGCAGTAGTAGAAACTTCAAGAGGTAGGGCCCAGCAGGAGAGCCCTAGGTCAGTCACTGCAGGCCCGGGAGAAGGCTATTGTAAAAGCAGCAAGTACATCCCACCTCCTAGACCTCTGCTCCCAGGGTGAGATGCAATCATGCAACCACTGCCGTCCCATTGCTCTTGGGGCCAGGAGGGGACGCAGCCAAGGGGCAGCCCTCACTGGGCCAGCACTGTGTCCTCTGAACTGTTGGCCTCCGATATTCCCGGCCTTTTATTTCACTACATGTCCGTACCACATCATCCTTCGAGGCCGATGGTCACTGATTTGCTTTCCCTCTGCACGTGGGGGACATCCAAAGAACACCAATGAGCTTATGGTCACCCAGGACAGTTGAGCAGTACCTGGCCTGGGCTGCTGCTCCTGACATATAGGAGGGAGAGGATACACATTTAGATGGAAGATATAGAAAAGTTTCTGAACAGAGATGCAGGCCTGCTTCTAGAGCTGCCTAATTCCAACCATTTCAGCTCATGGCCTACCCAGTCTAGGGCTCCTTCCACACGAGTCACCTAGTGCCCCCCAATCCTCTACAGAGGAAGCCGTGGGGATCTCACTCCCAAGGATGCTAATGTAGGCCTCTGATACTTCAAGTCCAGGTGAGGCAGCAACTGCACCCCTCACTCCATAGATAATTTTTATCCAAACTCCTTTTGATTCACTAACCAAGCTTTTCTAGATACTCAGCCCTGAGCAATGCTGGGCCCAGAGCTATGTGGGTGGCAGGAATCATCACTCACCCACCAGCACATATTTACTAAGCAATTATGGGTAGGCAATGCGCCAAGCACTGCACATAGTTCCTGCTTGCCAGGACCCACAAAAATCCTGCCCGCAAACAACCAAACCATTGCTATACAAAATGAGGTCCCCAGGCCAGCAGTAGCATACTAGTCTGAGCCCCTAGTCTGAGCTTCACAGACAGAGGCCTCACTAGAAATGTAAATTCTCAATGCCACACCCTAAGCTAAACGAATCAGAATCTCAGGGGGTGGAGCCCAGAAATCTGTTTTTGTAGGCTTCCCAGAGGATTCTTAATGTGTACATCAACTTATAAAACACTGGTCTCGATCAAAGGACCTTCCCTAACCTTCCTGTGAGCCAAAATCAGTTCCTAGACCCTGGCTTCCCCCAACCCTCTTCTCTGCTTCATAGTTTTCCAAAATGTATTGCTATTAATCCTAACACCGTATATTCACCCATGTATTTATATCTTTCTACACTAATATATAAGCTTCTGAGGGCTGCAATGCAAGTCTTTGGGGTGAATCTAGAAAAAGAAAGACAGTTGCCGGGCACGAACTTGATGGAAAAGGTGGTACCTAACTGTGCCCTAGAAGCTATTTAGATCAGAGATGAAGGATATTTGGAAGAGAGATGCTAAGCCTCATACTAGAAAGGGTCCCAGAGGGCTGATACTGTTATTATCTAATTAGTAGCTGGTCTGTGACAGGAACTGCCCTGGCCTGTGTTATCTCACTTAACCCTCCTGAACCCCAGAGGTAGAAAGCGTCCTCAGGGGATATCAAAGCTCAGTGATACTAAATAACTTGTCCCGCCCACAAAGAGATGTATAAGAACGAGCACAGCAGCTTCATGCATAGCAGCCACCATGGAAACAAAGCCAAAGTCCTCCAGCAGATAGATGAATAAACCAGCTACTCTGCACACGTACAACATAATATTACTCAGGAATAAAATGGAACACACTACAGGTCCACACAAACATGGAAAACCCTTGAATACATGTTCAGTAAAATAAAAAAAAAAGCCAGGCCAAAAGCCTATGCTGTATATAAAAGTTCTAGAATGTAGCATTTAACGTAGCAAAATTGACTGAAATAAAGCACTAATCGTAAGAATCAGATAGGAAGTTGCATCCAGGAGCGGAGACCAAGGTGCTTACTTGGAAAAGGCTTTGTGGGACAGTTGCTGTGTTCTGGAAACATGTGCTAATAAAAATAAAATAAAATAAAACCAAGCACCTCAGTAAAGAAAAAAAAAAAAAAAAGACATGGTGGTTTTATGAGTGTTTATGTTGGCCAAAACTTACAGAACTGAACACCTAAAACCTGCATTTTATTGTATGAAGTCATATCTCAACAGAAAATGAACTAAAAATCATTTGTCCTAAGTCACAAAGCCACAAATAGAGACATGAATACAGACTTGTCCAATTCCATCATCCAGTTTATGGAATTCTGCTATAGCTGAGTGGGGAGGCCCCGGCAGCTCCCCAGCCTGGTAGAGTTCCTTGCCAAAATCTGAGTAAAATCACGATTATGTCTCCCTAGAAAAGATGTCACAAGCTCCAACTCCCAATGGCAAAGACTCATGGGGACGACAGACTAAGGTCCAGCTGGGAGTCCAGGAACTTGGGCTCAGGCCTCCCTGGCTCTGCTTTTCACTTGCCATGGAGCCTGTGAACATACTGCTCTGTGACTCAGTTTCCCCTTCTGTAAGGCAACAAAGAGGAGATCAGTGGTTTCCAGCATGGGGAAACAGATCCTGGGGATCACAGTGCCACAAGCCCATGCTCCCTAAGCTCTGTTACTACATTAAATAAGCAATGTACCTCCTTCATATCTGGTAAGCTATTTTTTCTAATAATAGTATGGTGATTAATAAAATACACCTCTATTCCACATCAAAAATGAAATCATAGTGGTTTTCTGTCATTGCGTATCTTCTTAAACAAAAGACGCTAAAAGAATTACCACCACTCATGACTTTGGTTTAAAGAGGCTGGGGATTTCTGTGTAAAAAATTGCTAAGGGGACAGTCACCAAGGGGATTGTCACCAAGGGGATGGTCGCCAAGGGCCCTTCCAGGTCAACTGCCCTATGGCCATCCAGCATCATTTGTGCAAATGTTTGCCTGTGTGTTCCTAAGGCCTAGAGCCTTAGGGGACAAGCCTCTCATCTAGGCTTCAGGGACAGAAGCCCCAGAGTGTGGACTGAGTCCTGGGTGTACAGCCCAGCCTGTAAGCCCCAAGTATCCTGGCTGCTGCACCTTGAGCTTAATCTCAGCCCCCAGCGCAGACAGGGACCAGTTCTAAGGCTGGATCCTAAGCATCTCCCTCCTCAACACTTCACCATCAGCTTCCAGCACCAAAAGTCCTTGGTCACAGAGGTGCCGCACACAGGCCCACCCCAGTCACCACACTGAAGGATGTAGCCCATGTGGGATCTGCCTGCCTCACCCTGCCATACCTTAAAGGCCCAAAGCACAAGGTCAGATCTTTTCTTCACGTATCCCAGAGGCCCAGCTGCCCCTCCCCCATTGGACACATCCTCAGCTATGGGCCAAGGGCCCCAGATCCCAACACGGGCTTCTCAGGCCCTCACT
Source organism: Ctenomys sociabilis (assembly GCA_004027165.1). NCBI lineage: Eukaryota > Metazoa > Chordata > Mammalia > Rodentia > Ctenomyidae > Ctenomys > Ctenomys sociabilis. Next base: position 167,487 of record PVKA01000197.1, read on the forward strand.
GCCCAATTCATACTTGTTCTGATGCTGCATCAGGGGTTTATAAAGTGGGAGCAGGAACAGAGTCCTGCCTCCCCAAGACTTTGATCTGGTACATGCCCCCTCCACCACCACATAAACAAGGTTTACAGAAAGATCACGCCAAAGGAAGCCTTTCCCCAACCCCCACCCATTTCCCCAAATGTACAATAAGGTACAGATCCGCAGCCCCAACATACCCCCATACTGGACGCTGGAACCTACCTTGCCTATTTCATATTTAAAAATAATAAAGCTATAGCAGAAAACAGATCTGCTATCTCCACATTCAAAGGAAACTCCACTTGCTACTTTTAATCCACCCTCGGTCCATCTGACTGCAAGCCTCTCTGGAACCACCTTCTCTCCATGGCTGCTAACTTTGCGGGTCACCGGACCCGCGGATAATCACCCCTAGCCTCTATGGGACCCCTCTGCTGTCCACCTCCGCCTGAAGATGCTCTAGGCCCTAGTGCCCCAGCCACTTCCCGAAGCCCCTCTACAGCAAACTGAAGAGGGCTTTGCCCGAAGCTGCTCCCCAGAGGCCTGAGGACGCCTTGGAGGCCCAGTGCAGGAGGCTGGGTGATCCGGCACCGGATGCCCCCTCCTGCAGCATCCCCACAGAAGGGGCTGGACGCAAAACCCGGGGGAAGGAGAGAGATGCCCAAAGGATTGCGGATCCCAGCCCCCGACGCGCACTCACCACGCAGCGCCGCGGAGCCCGCGCGTCTGCTCCAGGGCCGCGGGGAAACCCACGCGCGCGGTTCAATCCGGGCTCCGAGTGACGAAAAGCTGCGCTCTGCTCAAGCCGGCCCGGACCAACGCACCAACCCGCAGATGCACAGACTGTCTGGCTTCCTAAGTTTTTAGAAAGTTCCCTTCCCCTCAAGGGAAGGGGCCTCGGGCTGCGCGGCGATACCTGGGTGGGCTTGTAGGGAGAGCAGGGGTCAGAGACCTCGGGTCTTGGGTCTGGGGTCCAAAGCACGCGAGCATCGTGCGCGCAGGGTCGCGCCGGGCAACTCGCAAAGGGGAGCGGGCTAGGGGTGGGGGCGGCGACGTTGGGGAAAAGGGGGAGGGGTGTTCTCCGCACAGCGCCAGCCTGGAGGGACGCGGTTCTCTCTGCTCCCGAGAGGGGACAGGCCGTGATTGGCAATGGCCAATCCAACTCAGAATCCCAGGCCCCGCCGAGCCGTGACGGCCAATTAGTAAACGGCCCAATTAGTGCGTGGCGGCGCCGAGAAGTTGAAACCTAGACGCTCAAGTGTGGACGCCCGAGGGCTGGGGGTGGGGTGCGAGTGCAGGGAGCCGGTCGGTGGCTGTCCTCGGGTGTGACAGCTCGCGCTGTACGGTCCTCGGGGCGACTTGTGTCTCAGCCTCACCGTCCAGGGTCTGGCTGCGCGCGCGAGAGTCACTTAGCTTGTGACTGTCGAGGGGGCTTCTTTGTGTGGCTGTCCCAGTTATGACTGGGTGTGACAGCGGAGGGGGCAGGTAACGGTGTGTGTGACAGCGCACAGCGTGTGCATGGGAGCTCCTCTGCGGCGGCGTGTCAGGGTCCGTGGATAAGCGACTGCACCGTTGTGTGCGAACTCTCCGGGTGCCGCGTGTGGGACGTTAGGAGAGCAGAGGGGCGCGCAGCTGCCTCAGTAGCCGTGGGTCCCTGTGTGTCGGCTGTCGGGGACATGGACGAGTGTGTCACTGGCGTCGTGCGAGCGGCTGTCGGGGTGACTTCTGGCTGTGAGCGGAATAACTCGGGCGCGCGTGTGCCCGCCAGGGTGAGTGTGAGCGGCACGTGCCGCTCGGCGGGGCCGAGGTGCTCGCGGCCCCCCGCGTACGCCCTGCAGCGCCCGCGTCCCGAGCCGCCGCTGACGCCGACCCCACGCTCCGGCCCGGGGCGCTCGCCGGCCCCCGACCTCCACCTACCTTGCCGCAGGGGTAGTAGTCCAGGTGCGCCAGGCCGGCCGGCTCGGGCCCGGGCCGCGCGCCCACCGCGGGCGCCGAAGGGTACAGGCGGACGTCCATGGCGGGCGCGGCGAGGCGGCTCCCGCAGGCAGTGCCTGGGCGGGCGGCGGCGGGAGCGGGTGCGAGCGGGTGTGCGAGCGCGGGGGGCGGGCCGGGGGCGGTGCCCGGTGGAGCGCCCCGCCCCCGCCCGCCTGCGCTATTGTTCCGGCCGCGGGCGCCGCCGAGGGCAGGGGCCGGGAGCTCGCCCGCGGAGGTCCCTCCCCCGCGCCAGGCCGCCCGCGGGCCCCCCGCCCCAGCCGCGCGGCGGAGTACCGCGCGGGCTGTGCACCTATGCAGACGGCCCTCTGCTGTCCCACCTTCCGCCACCAAAGAGAGGAAGGAGGCGCCGGTAGGGCACTCCTCGCCAGATATGGGACATTTCCTTGCCCTAAATTTTGGGGCGGCGCCGGCCCCCAAGCGGTGTGGCGGCGGGGGAGAATAGAAGGTGACTATAGCAACAGTTTATGAGAGGGGTGCTGCCCTATCTGGGGGGTGGGGATGCGGCTCAGTTGCTCCTAGGACTCCCTCTCTCCTCAGCCCGGTAGCCCCGAGTTACCGCGAGAGGGCCCCGGGGTGGGTGCGGGAGGGGGGAACAATAAGCTTAACCTGTAATTTTACGCATGAGAAAACTGAGGTAGGATCTGCTACTTCAGTAACAGAGTATCAGCCGGGTGGGCTGCACTGCCTCAAAGGATCCAGAATTGAAAGCTCTTGAAAGAGGAAGGAGCTGTCCTTCGTGGACTCTGGGAAGAGGAGGGGCCTAGAGGCCAAAGCTCTGAGCCAGAGTCTGGAGTTCCCTCCACTTACAGTTCTTTGGAGTAAGAAAGGGAAATGGGGTGGCTGCGGTGTGGGCCTCGGGGTGACCGTGAGCCCGGCTGCCTGGAGGGAAGAGCAGGCGTCTCCGATTCCTGACACAATGCTTCCTGGCTTAGGGCTACATTGTTGCGCATCCCTTTTCTTGCAAGAATCTGCACCAGCGGACCCCTTTCCTGCTCTGTCAACGCCTCTGGTGTCGGCCTGGGAAAGGACAGGAGACAGAAGTCAGCCGGCACCATCGTCGTGTGGCAGTGGGACGTGGGATACTCTGTGTGGAACGTCTTCTGCCTCTTGTCCTTTCAGGACCCGCTTAGGACTTAGCTCCCTATTACTGCTTGGCTTTCCCGATGCTGGTCTAGAGCTCTTTGAATCCGTTAAAATTCAGGAACACAAGACAGGTATGGGAAACAGGCTTGCACTGAAGTTTGAGGGACAACTGAGAGAAATTACAGCTCAGAAAGGAAAGAACTCCAAAAAAAAAACTTCAGTAGACATTGTTTCTAGAGACAACTTACCAAGAAGAATTTCCTAATGGCCTTTCTTTTTTTTTTTTTTTTTTTTTTTTTTCCAACCAAAAGGTTCTATTCATTGAAAAAAGAAAAAAAGAGAATCATGCACACATACCTCAGTTCTTTGCAGTGCTTTGTCATAAATCAAGAAATCCATATGTATCCAGAACTGTTTCTGAATCTCTCTTTCGTTCTGTTTGCCTGTTTCTCTCCCCTTAGGCCAGTATCACACCATCTGGATCACCACAGTTTTATGCTGTCCTAATGTACTAGAGAGTAAGCCCGTCCACTTTGTTCTTTAAGAATGCATAGTGCTTCCTAGAAACCTTTAAATCTGAAACTTTTGCCATTTTGTAGAAACTTTTAAATCAGCTTGTTTTCTTAGACACACAATATTACTAGGATTTTGCTTGCTATCACATTAAATCATTAGATCAGTTTATATAAATTTGGCACCTACAACATGAATTCTTATCCATGAACATGGTATGTCCCTTCACTTGTTTAAGGTTTTAAAAATATTTTTTTCAACAGTGTTTTGTGGTTGTGTATGTAGAGATCTTCTATTAGATTTAGACCTGGGAATATGTTTTTATGCTACTGTTAATGATTATTGGTTTTTTGCCAGTACAGTGTAGTGATTTTACAACTCCATAAATCCTTTGAGGCTTCTCCAAGGGTTAGAGTCTATAACTATCCCCTTTGGAAAGGTTAGTCTTAGTGAATTTTTTTTTTTTTTTTTTTTTTAAACAGTGTAGCAGAAATGTTGCTGTGTGGCTTCTGAAACTAGAAATAAAAATTGGCTCCCTGTCTTGGAATTCTTGTCTCTGGAGCCCTAACACATTATGAAAGATATCTTACACTGCTAGACTTACAAGAAGTGCAAACTGACCCCCACCAAAAAAAAGCTGTGTGTAGAGACCCTGAAACTGAGTAAAGAGGGGAAAATACCTAGCCAGCCCTCAGCGTGGTCCACCCCCCCCCCCGTTCCAGTTCTTTCCATTGCTTCTGCAACACATATAATCCTAAAATGCACAGCTGAGCCCTTTGAGAAGCTAAAATTTTCAGAAACCATGAGAAACAATAATTTTTTTTTTCATTTTTTAAAAAAATCTATTTATTTGGTACAGGGTCCCGCTGCATAACTTGGACTCATAGTGATCTTCCTATCTCAGCCTCCCCAATGCTGGGATTATAGGTGTGCACCATCACACCCAGTTTCCATGGCCAGCTTAGCACAAGTCAGGGCTGGCACAGTGTGCAGTACTGGAGATTGAACCCAGGCCTTGGCTTGCCAGGCAGGTGCTTAGACCACTGAGCTCTCTCACCAGTCCCAGTATTATCATTATTTTAAGCCATGGTGTTTTGGAATGATCTGTTATTCAACAATATAGATCTAGAACTTAATAAAAGTTGATGTTTAAATAATCATCTTATACCCAGCAACACCAGTAAGTCCACTTATTAATTTTAGTAATTTATGTGTAGATTCTCTTCTTTAATATGTTGAGTATAGGGTCTACAGGGTCTCACTATGTAGATCAAACTTACAGTGATTCTCCTTTTTTCAGACTCCAGAGAGCTGAAATTCCAGGCATGTACCACCACAACCAGTCTCAGTCGGTTCAGCATGCCCCGGAGGTGTCCAGCATGCCACCAGGGATCAAACCCCAGCCTTTGCACTCTGCCTAAGCAGGCGCTTTAGTCCACTGAGCTATTTGGCTGGCCCCTTATGTATTGATTCTCAGCTTTTCAAAATGTACCATTTTCTATTTCATCTATAACAATGACTTGTTTTCTCCCCTCAATCTTTGTAAATTTCATTTGTTTTCTTACCTTGCTCACTGGTTAGCATTACCATATGCTGTTGGAAAGAAGTTATAATAACAGCCCTCCTTGTCTTCCTCTTGAGCCCAGAAGCAATCTCAGTATATTTGTCATAATTCTTACTGCACTTTTACATTTTGTTTTGTATTTTGTAGATACCACTGTTGCAGGTTGGGGTTGGTCTTCACAAACACCCTCTGGGTCAGGAAATAGGACTTCTGTGACCATTTTACAGATGAAAAGAATGATCCCTTGAGGAAAGTTCAACACCCCAAAGTAAATAAAGCCAGAACTTTAACCAAGGCTGAGGATCTCGCCTAGAGCACTGCCCATTGCTTGCCGTGGTCTCACCAACTCTAGCCAGACAGAGCCTTGAAACAGTGTCCATGTAAGTCAGCTGCAGGTAGTCACCCAGCATCCCTAGAGTCTGGCAGCTGCAGCAGCCATCAACCTGCCGGTCTCCTACACCCACACCCTTCCCTGAGGAGCCAGTCAGCACCATAGGAACATCTGGAAAGTCTGGTAAGGAAGTCCAAGATGGAAGCCATGCAGGCCCCAGAGCGTGGCCTTGCCCTCTCTTGTTAACAGTTGGTCATACACAAGGTTGACCACTGGGTTTCCCTATAGAAACACCATAGCCTTCGTGTGTTGTCTTCAGGGTCAATTGAGACCACTTGTCTCTTCATTGTAACCTCAAGAAGAATCTGTGAGAAGGGGGTCTCGGATCTAACCAGTGTACAGTTTGACTCAGCCCCCCTCAGTTGGCTATGCCTTGCCTTACTGTACATCTTTTAGCTTCCTGTGCCTTATATAGCTGACAATGAAAATGTAGATATGTTTTATTATATTTGATTGTTATTTAGATGACTACCGTGGAAAATACTGCTTGGTATGTGCACTGTTCCCAAGAGGAAGGGTTATAAACCATCCGTGGGGGAAGGGCACATGGGGAAGCCCTGGGGTCAGCCAACAGGCAGAGGGAGAGGGGTGAACTGTGGGTAAGAGCCTTTAGTGTGGCTTCCACAGGAAGGAACAGGCAGGCAGCATAAGCAGGTTTAGGAGTGGCTAATTTGAATATGTTAGTGGAGCTGAGGTTAGGGACTGTCCCTAGTTGCCTGGTACCCACTCTGGGTGATTGAGGCAAGTACATGGTAACACAGAGTTATAAGAGCTCACTCAATAAAGAAGGTAGTTGGAGGTGGAGGGTCTGGATGGTATGGTTTACTTTTGAAAAGTATACTCACAAGCAAGTTGCATGCTATTTCTAAGAATTGGCTAATCCCAGGAGGAGGAGTCCCTCCATGTCAGCAACATGCTGAGTGGCAAAGCATCCAACTGCAGAAATTAAAGACCTCATTAATACAAGATGTGTTTGCTACCAGGTATGGTGGAGCATGCCTGGGACCCCAGTCCTCGGGAGGTTGAGCCAGGAGGATCACTGCAAGTTTAAGACCATCCTGGGCACCATACTGAGTTGAGGCTACCCTGAATGATAAAACAAAGCCTTGTCTACCTACCAATGGAATCCCCAAGTGAAATGATCCCATTCCACCCATGATTCCTTTATCTGGGAAATGTGTTGCCTGTCAATCAAAATAACTAAGCCCTTGAAAGACAATTATGGTGGAAGAGCTAATTACAGAACCACAGGCTTCTGGTCTGATCATGAATCTTCTTCCTTACACATGGTAGAACTATACTTTCCCTCTCACTTCCACTTAGATGTCACCATGTGACTTGATTTAGCCAAAGGAACATGAACAGACATGGTACATGTCACTTCCATGTGGGAGCTCTAAAGACCTGGGAGTATTTAACCCACCTCTTTTTTTTTCAGCTCTAAAAGCTCATTTTTTTTTTTTTTTTTTTTTTGTGGAACCAGGTATTGAACTCAGGCCCTCGTGCTTGCCAAGACAGTGCTGATTCTACTGAGCTATCTCCCCGACCCCTTAAAAGCTCATTCTGGAAGACTCCTCAAGTGGCGCTTCTTTGGTGCACACTCCTCCAGCAGCCATTTTCTTATAAGACTGTTAGTCTCAACTTCACCCAACTAGAGAATGATGCTCCTACATCCTGGTGCCTTCAGTGACCAACACAGGGGCTTGCACGCAGGGATGCCTTGTGCCCCCCTCTTGATGAGGTAGAGCTTTTTAGAAACTTCCTATCTACACATACACTTTCTGAAGAAATCCTGCATTGTTCAGACTACAGGACACAGAAGGGTAATGAGAGGAGTCATAATTCAGCTACTTGCATATCTGTCTCTTTCTTCTCATAAATGAATGGGAAGCAATGTGCATGTGAATGCACTTAGAGTGTGCATGGTGTTTTCATATAGATATACACTGTGAAATGATTAACTCAAACTCAGTGTAACCACCTCATATTCTTTCCACTTTTTTTTGTTGTTGTTGTTTATTTATTCATTTGGTACAGGGAACTGCTACACAGCTTGGACTCCTGTCTCGGTCTCACCAGCAGTGGGATTACAGGCGTTTGCCACCATGCCCAGTTTCAGTGGCTGGCTCAGCATGGGGCTGACAAGGCATGCCGTACTGGGGATCAAACTTGCATCCTTGCACTTGCCAGACAGGCACCTAGACTGCCAAATTATCTTCCCCAGCCTCTTTCCACTTTTTAATAAGAACATTTAAGATCTATTCTCTTAGCAATATTTAAACATGCATAATTATTAATCTTCATCCTTTCTTTTTTGTAATCGTTGTCTTTTCTTTTGCATTGTCTAGCATCTCCAGAGCCAGTGTTAGCACTGATGGCATCAGGGATTCTTATCTGTTTCTGCCTTTAATGAATATATTTTTTGTACTTCACCTGTTGGCCATTAATGAAGTCATTAATTGTAAATTGAGGGAACACTCCTTGTCAATTAATAAAGTCAATTTTCATTCCTACTCTGCCTATAGATTTATTCTAGCATGAATTAGCTGTAGTTTATAATACTTTTTTGGCACCTGCTGAATGAATTGTTGGGTTTTATCTGTAACCTATTAATATTGTGTAATACATTAATAGATATTCATGTTGCACCATCCCTGAATTCCTGAGATAATCATTGAGTGTTATGTTGAACCATAATTTATTAAATACACTTCTAAATCCCACTTGCATCTATACGAGAAACTGAAATTGATCTAAAATTCCCTTGTGCTGGGGTCTCCAAACTGCTTTGTGTGTCAAGATTATATTTGCTTAAGAATTCAGAGAATTTTGATAACAGATTCAACTTCTTATAATTGAGTCCTTATATCCTTTATCTTACTCCATAGATGTTGTAAATTATACTTCTCTACAAAATTTTTAATTTTCTTCATATGTATTGGTATGAAATTGTTTTAAAACAATCATTATTTTTAAAACTCTACTGTATCTGTCACCAGTTTTTTTTTCTCTTTTTTTAATCAAGCCCACTCAAAGTTTATCATTAGAATGTGATTTTGTCTGTATCTCTTATATTGTGGTACTGGAAATTGGACCAAGAGCTTTTGCACAGAACTATTTCCTCAGACCTTCTTATTTTTAATGTTAAGATAGAATCTTGCAAAGTTGTCCCACTAGGTTCAAACTTGGAACCTTCTTGCCTCAGCCTCCCAGAACTGGGGCTGCAGGCATGTGCCATTGCATCCAGCCTCTGTATTTCTATTTTCTGTATTTTCTTCTTGCCAAATTTCCTATAGTACAAGGGGGTAAAATGATAATTATAAAAGAAAAGATAATACGTGTAAAAAGTGTTGGACAAATATTGGTTAAATTCACATATAAAAAATGTTCCTGAGCATATCCTAGGGATAAGAAATTCAGCTATTTGTGCTTGCCATTGAATAGTGGAGACGCATAGACATCAATTAAATACAACTCAATAAACATTGTGTAAATAAGTAAGAAGCAGAATAGAAACACAGAGCTCCCTGAAAGAGCTAAAGCCTCTGAGCTGGGCACAGGAGGAGGAGGAGGAAGAGGAGGAGCAGAAGCAGGAGGAGGAACAGGAAGAAGAGGAGAAGGAGGAAGATGAGGAGGAGGAAGGGTGAGGCAAGGGAAGGTGACTGGGGTCATTTGTCCTTGACCTTGGACTTGTGTTCAGTTACTTCAGCTCTCAGCAGGGGTGAGCTGCCAGGACTCAGGAATCCGTGATCCTAAGGTGCCTTCATTTCTGTGCAAGAAATGCCTGCTAACGTTTCTCCCTTCTGAGAATTGTGATGCTCCCCATTGTTCCCAGTTTCCCCCCTTGTGCCTGAATGTTCTCCATGAGCCCATATTCTCTGTCACCCTGTTGTCTTTCATCTTCACCCTGTTGCTGATACACATGATGGGGCAAAGGGAAATAGGTTTGACCGCTACTTTTCAACTTGAAGACATTCAGCAAAGCCCCGTATGGTGAGGATAGATCTTAAGCAGCGAGTAGCTTTGTAAATATGTGCACTTTAGAGAGAACATCAGAACAAAGCATAGAAATAAAAGTGCTACAACTTTGTAGTTGCCTCTGGGGCCCTGGAAATCATTTCTATAGATCCCTAAATTTCCTAGTTGAAAAATATTTGTCAAAGTGGAATTTTTTTTTTTTTTTTTTGGTCTTTTTGAGACAGGGTCTCACTCTGCAGTTCAGGCTGGCCTTAAGCTCACTTTGTAGCTCAGGCTGGTCTTGAACTCACAACAATCCTCCTGCCTCAGCCTCCCGAGTGCTGGGATTACAGGCCTGCGCCACCACGCCCGGCTTCAAAGTGGAATTTTAATGGCTAATGTTGAACAGAGACAACAGTTTAGTTAATGGCTTAAGAAAAGGCTTCCAAAGTTTTTGGCAGCACCCCTTCAGCTGTGTCCTCCCTCTAGGAAAAGGCATTTGTTGAGCAATTACTATGCATTAAGTGTTCAGTGTGGATTATGTCTTAGAACCCACCCAACAAACGTACCAGGTTGGACCTAAGGCCAGAGCCCTCAGTTTATAGTCAGAAAAGAGAAGCTCAGAGAAGCGAGGTGGCTTCCCCCAAGAGAAGAGTGGACCTGAGATGCAAATCAGCCCATCTTGCCCCAAAGAGTTTGGCATGACATATAGGGTCCTGACCTAATGCGTGGCCAGTGAAGACTGCAAGTGACTAAAGAACCAGTTGTGTGAATGAACAGCAAAATGAATTTCCACAAAAAAAAGAAAGACAGTTATGAAGCAGTGTGGGGAAATTATAATAGTAATTCAAAAGCAAATGACAAAATAGCATGTGTGTGGTGGAGCCTGGATTGGGAAGGGGCATGAGGCTCTTTTCTGGGGTGATCTTAATATTCTATATCTTGATAAAGTTTTTTGAAATAGATGCAATTAGCAGAAGTGAGCAAATGTACATGGAAGTGATCCATTTTTACGCAAGTAAATTTCAAATCAAAAGGAAAAAACGGAAGCATCACAGCTTAATGTGATACACACTCGTATATTTTAGGGGGAGTGAAAGGGTGTCTGCAGTTCAGGAGGTGCAGCCCACAGTCAGATGGCTTGATCGCTGCGTAGAGAAATGTCCATGGATGTCCAGGTACAAAGCCAGGAGCATAAACCCTGAATGGCTGGAATCGAGGCAGTGGATATGCAGGTGTTCACTGCAGCATTCTTTCAGCACTGTTTATTAAACTGTCACCATAACGCGCTGAAGGGAGTCTCCCCTATGTGAAGGGGGCAATTGTGTAAACTTATCTGCACCTGACACTTCTGCCTGCATCCTGCTGTATTTACCATGCTTTCTCCTTTCAGAAAATGCAGAGATAGCCCTTCCTCCCTGTCTTCCTTCCTTCCTTCATTTCGTCCAGCTAATAGCAACAAAGTGCCGCTGCTGCACATTCCAGGTCCCATTATCCTCCTGTCCATCAGGCCCCGCTCTCCTCTCTCCCTGTGCAGCATCAGTCGCCACTCTGCTAGGGGACTGACCGCTTGCCCCCCCACTAAAGGTTGGGGACAGTTGCACAGAGATTGCTCCTACAAGGGAGCCCACTACACCATCCACGAGACACAGCAGGACCCTGAGACCCTGGCTAGGCACACAGTGAGTCATCTAGCAGCGCTGATGGACACAGAGACAGAGAGGGGCGGAGCCTGGAGGAGGGAATTCCAGATGATTTGACTTTCTTTAATGGTGTCCAATTACCTTTGGGATTAAAAAAAATAGCTCACCCACAGGCCCTAATGTTGCCCCCAACAAGTCTTTTTGCCCAACTTTTTCACCCAGAAAGGACCAGCTGACTTGGAACGTGCTGTTTGTTGGCATGGCTGCATGTTCATTATTGGCTTTTTTTTTCCCCCTTTGTTTGTTATGTGTTTCTTTTAAAACATCCAGAAAAGAAAACCACTCTACATAATGAAATTTGAATTTTTGAATGCCCACTTCCCATCTGAAATGTCACTGGCACGTTAAGTCTGTGTCTCTGAGTTGCTGTGGCAACATCGGCAGCACTCTTTGCCCAGAGTGACAAAGGGGCCTTTTGTTAGCTGGGAGGCCAGGTCTGGGTGCAGGGACATCCTATTCAGTCCGTCCTAACAAAGCAGCACACGTCTCCCTGCCTGAGCAGGCCAGCCGCAGGCCCAATTGTGCTTGTGCCGCTGACAACCTTCCACAGGGAGGCTGGGAAAAGAAATCCCCTATTATGGGCATCTTTGAACCAAAGTTAGCTTCTCCCCCCCCCCGCCCCCAGCTTTTGGTCTCTGTGTTACTTGCTGCATAAAAACCCCTGCAGAGGGTCCCACTCCTCGAGCTCTTGCAAAGAAAAACACCAATTGGGAGGGCCCCCCTAGAAAAGGGATGAGGCTCGCAATCTTAATCGAATCTCCTAAATTGGCTTATTAAAATGGCAACTGTAGCAGTGGTAGATGAGCGGTGGCTTCCTCAAGGGTCAGCAAAGCAGTATGGCCCTGTCCTAGAAAGGGGCCCTGGTTGCCCCAGCTCTGGAATGGCCTCTGCTTCCACGGGGAAGCTCAGACAAGATCTGGGGTTCACCTCTCGCTCAGCCCCAGGACCCCTTCTACCTCAGAGCACAGCCCAGATAGGCAGCGGCTTTCCAGGCTGTGGGAGCTGCTCTGTGGACACAGGACCATGAACATGCCCCAAATAGTCACAAAGCATTTGCTTACCCATATGTAGTGAACGAATGTCTCCCTCGGGACCATCTCGCTTTGTCCCATCAAGTACTGAGAGCCATTTCCCTCTTTTTAATTCCATTGTCTGTGGTCCTCTGCTGCTAGGTCTAGGGTTTCAAAGCTACCAAGATATAGAGGTGGTCCCAGCCTGAGAAGGACTATGTTCAGACAGTTGTGTGGGCAGATGCTACAGTGTACAGCTGTGTTGATCTGGAAGATCTGCAGTCTACTGGAGGCAAGAAGGGAGGGTGCAAAGTGTACAGAAGGGCTGGGTGAGGACACTCACAACCAAGTCTCAGGAGTGACCAAAATCTGGCTAAGCAGGGGCAGAGACGCTGTTCAAAGATGCAGCAAGGGCAAAGGCAGAAAGGTTTGGACTGGTGCCCACGAGGAGAGTGTCCTGTGGCACTGTCTGTTGATAGTGAATGCAGGGCATGGCAGAGATGGCCTGGGTGTAGCCAGAAAGGGGAGTCAGGAGAGGACCCCTTGAGCCACTCTTAGGACCTCAAAGCTGAGTAAACCATGCATAACGGCATAGGTTGTATACTCTGTAAAGAGAGTGGGTAGAGCTGATATGCAGAATGTCTGCTGGTCAAGGCCTGCATGTTTCCAATTTAGAGAGAAAGGAAAGTTTATAAAGGCATTGGTGATTCCTGTGTCTTTTCCCAAGGGTGGGCAGTAGTGTACTCAGTCCAGGCAAAGAGGTAAAGTCAGGATAAATGCACAGGCCCGGAAGGCTTACCGGAGCCCCTTGGCCACCAGGGGTTTTTAGACATACACCTAAACCCAGGTCCCCAGGCTTCTGCACTAGGAGGCTGAGGCATTTGCAAAGGAGCAATGGAAGCTTGTAGTCTCAAGATTGATTCTAAATTGAAAAAAGAAAGGCAGGAGGAGGGAAGACTCCACTACAGAGGGAGGCTGTGGCTGTGGGGGTCTCCATGGGAAGCTGCAAGAGGACAAGCAGGAATGCTGAGGAGGGAAGGGAAGGTCTTCAGTCTAGACTTTTTCCTTAAAGATGGGAGAAGTGGCAGTCCTGAGGGATGGCAATCTTTGCAATCTCAAGGCTATATTACTCTCAGTGAAGCTGGGATAGTCTTTGAAGAAGAGGAATTCCAGGGCCACAAGACCGTAGCATGGCCTGGAACCCCAGCTGATAGAATAAGGTCTCAGGTCTCAGCCTAACATCTGAACTTGAGGGGAAAATCAGACCAAATCTTCTCAAGGAAGGGTAGCAGGACTCTGTGGTATCCAGAGCGCCTACACTGGCTCTTTGCACATAGCACATGAGCTACAAATATTCAACGGATGACTGAATTGGTAACATCAGTGATCCAATTTCTCTGCTCATGTAGATGTCATTTGTGGGTGTCTAGTGGATCTGAAAGGAAAGGAACTCTAGGGGAGGAGAGAGTGTGGCCAAGGTTATCTGTTAGAGTAATATTAGCTGCTGAAACCAGTAAGCTCATATCTCAGTGGGTTACTCTCAAAATAGAACTCTGTTTCCTGATCACCGAAGAGTCCAACCTAGGTGTACTTTATTAGTTTCCTCCACATGGTGATCCAGGGATCCAGGCTTCCTCTATCATGGGCTCATCTGTCATCCAGGGCCTTGAGGTCCTTTGCATCCAGCAAGTAGGTAAATGCCAGGACAATGGCAGAAGTTTCTGCTGCTTCATATAAATCCACTTCAGAAGCGGCACCTCCCTCCCTTACAGGCTGAGACTTATCACATGACTAGGTGCAAGGCAGGCTGGGAAATGTAGTCCCAGGTTGGCAAGATGCCTCCTCAAGTGTTCACACCATGGAACAGGCAACACAGATTTTGAGGGCACTGACATGGAACGTGACAGGAACACCAAGAAACTGGGGCCTTGGGACACCTATCTGTAGCAATAGCCCAGAACATGTGGAGATGTCTTGTGTGTGCTGGCAGGAGAAGACAGGAACGTGTGCCTATTGCCCTGTGGGAGCTACACTTGACCCTCCCTGGGTTTGGGGAAGTGAAGTTTGTGCCACTGTCTCTGCCACTCTAGAAGTGGCATCGCCCTCTGAGAGAAACAGGTGCAGAGCTTTGGCAGCCTTGGTCATCCACCTCCCTAAATTCTCCAGAATCGACAGCACACAGATTTCTCTGCTATTCCAGGAAAAAAAAAAAAAGTACACAACATCACACCTTAACTTTTTTCCAGAGCACTGGGAGAGTGGCATGGGGCCATTAGGTTAAGAGATTTCTTTCTGTGGCAGTTTAGAGAAGGGACCCAAGTCCCAGCTTTGAGGGCAGGCCCCAGCCTGGCTGGCCTTGAGGGGTCAAGAATTCTTCTATTATGGGGCAGCAATGCTGCAACAAAGTATAGCTCTGGTAACATATTTTTAAATGCTATCAACTTTGCTTTGTGTTTGCTAAATTTCTCTTTGTCCTAAAGTTGGATCCAACTACTGTCTCAAGATGTACTTTCATGTTTTCTACCAAAAAAAAAAAAAAAAAACAATGAGATTCTTACAAAGCAACAGTGGATTAAACAGCTGCATTTGTGATAAGACACTCACTCCCCCATGCGCGTGCACAGCCCTGTTTTGGAATAATTTCAGAAATCAAATGCCAAAAATGCAATAGATTTCAGCAGTTTTGAAATCAGCTGTGCTGGCCCAACATATTGTCCTTTCAGATGTACTATGACCCTGTGTTTGGACCTGACATTAAATTAATAAGGTCACACTGATAATTAGCATGGTACTTCCAAGACCTGGCATAGTGCCTAGCCCACAGCAGGCTGAGTAAATTTAGGAGACCCACACAGAGGGCTTGTCTGACCTCCCTGGAAGGCAGCAGATAGAGCTGGCAGGGAATGCTGTGACATAGGGTTTTCCATTTTAAATCCAAGCCTTCTTACGTTACCTTAAAACTTACAAAAGCACACAGAGCCGGGCATGGTGGCACATGCCTGTAATCCCAGCACTCGGGAGGCGGAGGCAGGAGGATTGTTGTGAGTTCAAGACCAGCCTGAGCTACAAAGTGAGCTTAAGGCCAGCCTGAACTGCATAGTGAGACCCTGTCTCAAAAAGACAAAAAAAAAAAAAAAAAAAAAGCACACAGACACCTTCCCAGTGTTCTCAGTGCCTAGCACAGTGTAGCTTGAAGCAAATAACAAATTCTTTGTTACATGAACCAAACAGATAATTAGTGTCTCACAATGTACTTTCATGTATCACATTATTTCTTGAAAACAAGGACTTGAGGGACTCTTCCCCATGCCAAAGGGAACTCCTGCACACTAGAGGTCCGGGGCCTGGAGGGAGACACCTCTCAGCCCCTGTGCTAGCTGCCGATGGCTCCTACCCTTGTTTCTCCCCTTTCTTCTGATGTTCTCAACCATCAGTTTTCTGTCCCCCCTAGTCCCCAGTCCTCCATATCTCAGCTCAGCCCCTGCCCACCAATCCTGGTGCTTCCTCCATCCTTTCAGCTCAGAAGCCCAGCAAGGTCCCAAGAGCCCCAGTGTAGCCTCTCAGAAGAAGAGCTCACACGGCTGCTGCTGGCTGCTACCGCAGGCCTGGTGCAGAGGAGAGGGTGGGAGGGTCCAGGGTGAGCCACCTGGATAAGTGGCGAGTGTTCATTGCCTGGTGCTTAGGAAGCAGGTTGGCCTCGTGGGTCAGGGAGGCAGAAGTGAAAGTGGGTTGGTGGGCAGAGACTAAATTGTTCTTCTCCCCAAGGAAATACTACTCAACCCTCAACTTTACTCCCACTTCAAAAGTAAAATTAGTGATACAAACCCTTTCACATATATTTAACTCATTTTTGCTTTCACAGCAGTATGTATCTTTTAGCTTTACAGGTTTTTTCTCTCTAAAAGTTTTCTCTTATGCAATTAAATCTGTCGATGTTTTTCTTTCATTTTTCTAAAATGATTAAAATATCCTTTTGTTTTCTCCCAACTCTGTGGCTTGCCTTTTTTCTTTTCATCTTCGATCTAGATGAAGTTTATTTTGAAGGAAAGGAGAGGATAGTCTCTAGTTTATTCTTTTATCCAAATAGCTACCCAAATTAGATACAACTTGATGAATAATTCATCATTTTCCCCCCAAATATGAAACACCACCCTCATTCCCTGCTGGATATCCTGGGGTCTTCACTGGCGCTCCTGATGCATCCCGTACACACCCTTTCTGTCCAGTTTTCACACTTGCCCTTTAAAACATGCTTTCATAAATGGGTTGGACAAGCATCGTCATCACTCCTGGTTGTTTTTCAGGAAATTCCATTCTATTCTTTTGTACCCATTGTGTCAGGTTTATGATAATTTTGTTAAATTCCTATGGATTCATGTGAAGTGTTCTCACTGGGCTTTTACTGCATTAAAGACTGATGTAGGAGGAATGGGCATCTGTACCGTACTCAACCTTCTACCCACTTCCATGTGCTAAGGAAGGTTCCACTCTATTTGGTTACGTGGCAGTTTCACATGGACTGTCCTTTAATTTTATTCCCATGGCTCCTTCTCAAGGGGCTATTTTGCTTGACTCCCGGGTATACTTTCCTGGTTTCTGCCCACCTCCCTCATTATTTTACTGATTCTTCTTTTTTTTTTTTTTTTTTGTCTTTTTGAGACGGAGTCTCTCTGCAGTTCAGGCTGGCCTTAAGCTCACTTTGTAGCTCAGGCTGGTCTTGAACTCACAACAATCCTCCTGCCTCCGCCTCCCCAGTGCTGGGATTACAGGCATGCGCCACCACGCCCGGCTACTGATTCTTCTTGACCAGACCCATTAATATTGGGCCTCAAGGCTCACATTTTGATTCTTACGAATTCTACTGAATAGGTAAACAAGCCAGTGAGTATCTATGCAAATGAACCATCTCAGGGATTGGGAGATTTTCTCCTCAGGGCTCCTCACAAGCGAAACGTCAAGTCCCAAAGCCACAGAAGATCTGATCCAATTCCTTATCATATCAGTCCTGACCAAAGTTGCCTGGATTACTGCTGGATGACTACAGCACATGACAGCAAGATTTGGAGAGACAGAGAGACCTCTTTACTTAACATTGAAGCCTGCTGTGGTAGCTCACACCTGTAGTCCCAGCCTCTTGGGATACTGAGACAGGAAGACTAGTAGAGCTCAGAAGTACGAGCAAGATTCTCTTTCTTAAAAATAATTTTTAAAAAATCCTTCAGCCCCCACAGTGAAGGAGCTGAACACAGTAGTTTTGATCTGAAATGCAAATGCAAGAGCTGTGTGTAGCGAGAAATCGTGGTACATTGCACAGTGCAGCCCCTCCTCCTCCACATACGACAAAAATGACCTCCAGGGTAGTTTGGTCCTGGGTTCACTACTCACATGTGCTATTTGCATGGTGACTTTGGGGAAAATGTCTCTGAGCCTATTTCTGTCATGAAGTAAATATATGTAGATGTGAAAATTCATTCAAATAGAGAGAGGAGAAAGGAGAAAAGAGACAGACATTTGATGCTGTTTTAGACACTGAGGATCCAGCGCGGATAAAATAGATAAACAACAGTGCCTTACATGGATTTATTTTTGTTTTCTTTTGTGGTATCAGAGATTGAACTCAGGACCTTGTGCTTGCCAGGCAGATGCTTATGCCACTGAGCTATATCCCCAGGTCCCTTACATGGACTTATCTTCTAGGAGAAAACTGATGAAAACAGCAAACATAACATTATAAGGCCTCGTTAGAAGACCTGAAAGGAAAACAAAACGGAAATAGAATGAAGGCAGGGGGTGGAATATTCAGGAAAGGAATCTCAGTCAGGTGATGTCTGACCTTGGAAGGCCACTGGGAACAGTATGCCAAGACAGTCATTCAGGAGAGGAATCACAGTGACTCAGGGTATGGTGGTAGCCAGGAGGATGCTGAAAAATTGTTGGATTATGGAGATCCTGTCAGGGTAGACTCAGTGGTGTATGCTCTTAAACATGGTGTATGGAAGGTATGAGAGAAAAGGAGAGAATGAGATCTTCAGAATGTCTAAGAGACCTTAAGACTTGAGCTGCCATTAAGATTTAGCACAGAGTCAGCCAGATAACTCAGTGGACTAAAGCACCTGCTTAGGCATACGCAGAGATCAGGACTCTCAGGGACCAGGCTCAGGGACCAGGCGTGCTGTGCGGCCCCACCCCCAGGGTGCACTGAGAAGGTGACTTGGACTTGGTATAGTGGTGTGTGCCTGCAATCCCAGTGCTTCACAGGCTGAAAACAGGAAGATCACTATGAGTCTGATCTGTGTAGTGAGACCCCGCACTAAACACACACACACACACACACACACACACACACACACACAAAGGTTTAGCATGGAGCAGGTTAAGGGAGAGAACAAGAGCTCCGCTGAGACAAGCTACACTGAAGGTGTCTTCTCCCATCCAAGTAGAGACAGATTAGGCAGTTAGGTGGGACTCGGGGGCTGGAGGTCAGCACTGTGGCCCAGGCCAGCAGTATAAGTTTAGTATAAGTAAAGTTTTTAGCTCTTCATGAAGCCTAGAGAGGTCACAGATATGTTCAAGGCACTTTTCTCGGCTCACTCCCTGCTGACTAACTTGCTCCAGTGTATCAGTACGTGATCTAAATTGCGGCCGCTGCAACAGTCACACAGTAAAAGATAACACATGTCCATTCCTTCTTACCTCTCACAGGTGGATTTGAACAATGAACATCAGGAGGACCTGGTGTCTGAAAATGCCCATTCCTGAGTTGTGCCCTTATGCACTCTAACATCATAGACTTAGGTCCTTATTCTATAACAGCTCCCTATGGCTGGGGACACAGCTCAGCAGTCTAAGCTCCTGCCCGGCAAGTGCAGGGACCCGGGTTTGATACCTGGTACCATATGTTGTGATGGCCCCCTTGAAACTGGGCATGGTCACACCTGTAGTCCCAGAGCTGGGGAGGCTGACTGAGTTGGGAGGATCACTACGAATCTGAGCTATGTAGAGAGACCCTGTACAAAATAAGTAAATAAAAGTTTTAAAAAAAAGTCCCTATGGTGGTTTTTATAAACCTTTCATTTGAAATTCATGATGCCCAGAATATTGTCAAAGAAAAAAAAGGAAATAATCTACATGTTTTTTCTTTCTTTCTTTCTTTCTTTCTTTCTTTCTTTCTTTCTTTCTTTCTTTCTTCCTTCCTTCCTTCCTTCCTTTCTTTCTCTTTCTTTCTTTCTTTCTTTCTTTCTTTCTTTCTTTCTTTCTTTCTTTCTTTCTTTCTTTCTTTCCTTCCTTTCTTTCTTTCCTTCCTTCCTTCCTTCCTTCCTTCTTTCACCCAGGGATGGATATTCTTATCCTCATGCTATATATAAACAATCTACAGCCTAGAAATGAAATTTCTAAGATGGGCTAGCTAGTGACTGGCAGCCAGGACACGACATGGATTTTAGGGCAAAGCATGTTCTTCTCACCACATCGCATGGCCTTCTGTGGCTGAGTTACCCATAATCTCATTGAGAAGGCAGAGGGCTATTGTGGTGGGTTGAGGGACAGATGCATGTAGGAAAGGCAACTTGCTCTTTTAGCCTACTCTTTTTCCTGAAAGAGGTAAAGATTTGGTCGGTGCTTCTTAAATCCTAGCACAATCAGCATCCCCAGGGGTATGGCTGTGCCTCAGCTTTGTAAGCCATGCTTCATTAGGTCTGAGTGAGAAACACGTTTGTAGCTGCAAAGTGCAAGCTGCCCCAAATATTCAGTCAGTCCATAATCCTTTCTGCCTCTTCCGGCCTGAATGCAAAGCCACAGATCAGGAGCCAGCCCACCAAGGTGGCGCCGGTCCTTAGGCTCCTGGCAGGAGAGGGTTAAGCTCCTGGCAGGAGAGGGTTAAGTCTGTGAGAACCGGGGGCTCTTCTCTCAGGAGATCGGAATGTGCAGGAGGGGGAGCTGAGCAAACTGCTGGTGGTCCAGTGTGGCCATTGTTGCAGAACAATTGATCCCCAGAAATGGAAGGACCCGACTCTAATTATGGAACCCTTGTATTGTCCTGTAATTATCAGGCCCTTGTGACCACTAGTTTTGGCAACTAAGTTCACTGGCTTGTTTTGGTCCTGACTTTCCTCCAAACTCCTCTGCTCCAGAATCTAAGGAAGTAGAATTAATTCAGGATACAAGTAAAAGACTCAGGGCAGAGTCTGCTGTGGTTCATTGGAATCACCCAGATGCTTGCCAAATCTGCTGATGGTCAGGGTCCACTTCTGGGAACTCAGATTGGGTGGGTGAGGTAGGTAGTGAGATTTGGGAAAGTTCTAATGTAGCCCTCCCCTGGGAGCTGAGAGATCAGGCAGGCACACTAACAGGCCCTAAGTGCCGGGCTCCCTGAGCAAGGGCTCTCCATGCCCGGCTGATAGGCTGGAGGCTGGAGAGTTATTCAACACACTCTCAAACACTGGCAGAAGACCCAGCTGGCTCTTCAGGAAGGCTGCAGAGAACGACGATTTCCCTAAGAACCAGGATGGGGTGGGGTGGGGGGAGTGAGTAGGGAGAGACTTGAGCAGGGAGAGTAAAAATCTGTATCTGGAATGATAAGGGCCTTGAGAAGGGGAAGGGAGGAGGGAGAAAAATGATCTTACTTGAGTGAATTAGGTTAACACATGCAAGAAATGTCTCTTAATCTGGTTTTACAGAAAGGATGAGTGGTGGGCAGGCTTGCCTACTGTGGCCAGGGCTGCTGAGGTCTGCAGAAACAACCACACCTCAAAGCTAGAAGCCTCCAGGGCTCTGCCTAGGATTCACTTGGACACACTGGCTTTGGGGGCCACACAGGCCCCACCAGCTCTCTGCCATCCATGTACCAAGCTCTGCCATCCTAAAAAACCCTCTTCTTCTACCTCCCCCCCACTGGATGTTCCCAGAGAGATCCACATGCCCATCCATGTGCCCAGGAAAGGAAGCGGCAGTGATTTGTGGCCCACAAACCAGAGGGCAAAGGTAGGAAGGGAGAGATAGTCTGAGTAGGAGCGGTCCTGTAAGGCTCTTCACATACCCTATTACTCATACTGCAGGACATCCTGTGAGACAGGTGTACACATCCTCATCTTGATACACGAGAACATTAAAACTCCAGAAGTCCAGTGACCTTCCCAAGGTCACCTGGTTAGTCAGCAGAAGTGTAGTTCCTAGCCATTTCTCACTGAACCCCAAGACCATGCAGTCGGCTGCCTAACATTGAGTGGCGTGTCAAATGCATGAGAAAAACAAAGCTTAGATTGCCCAAAGTATTAAGTGTCCAAGAGAAAGATAAGAAAAGCTGGAGGAAATTGACCAGGAGGCTGGACAGTAAGTGGAGAGAGGTGTACACATTCAACTAAAATGCAGGATCTAGAACTGAGAAATGTCTTTGAGCAGAGGTATATTACTGGATTCGAACCCTGGTCTCTAAAGCTGGACCTGTGCTGGTCAAGGCAGGTAGGGAATAGCTTCCCAAGGGAATATTAGAAAATACATATATTTAACACACAGGCTGCATCTATTTAGGCCACAGCCTACCCACAGTGCCATGGTTACCCAGCTTCTCTGCCCAAGCAGCTGTCTGCCAGTTTGCCTGCCCTGGATACCCTCAGTCCCTGGGCTGGTCAGGTTCTGGGCTCAATTGTTTATACACATTCCCTCTTGAACATTTCAACCAGGAGCAAATAGTGCTAATAATCCTTGTGATAAGATCCTCACAAGGGCCTGAGAAGGGAAAGATTAGAACTCCCACAGGAGGATGGAAGACTCAAGGGCTGGCCTCTCTCCGTATCTGCATATCTCTATCTATACCTATCAGTATCTGTGTATCTATGTCAACCTCAGTAGCCTGGTTCTGATGTCCTCAGTACTGGTTCTGTTTCTCTGGAGAACCAAGGGACCACCAAGAAGGACCAAGAGGTTTAAGGTGATGGCAGAATGGCCACTTAGTTAAAGCCAGGTTGTAGAGGCAGGACTTGAGAACAGATCCTTGTACTACAAAAATCTAGCCATGTTTCCATCCTATTCTTTAAAATTGAGATATAACTCACATACCTGGGTCCTCTTCTTTGTTCCCTTTTCTTTTTGTAGAGCTGGATTCAAACCCAGGGCCTTGTGCACGCAAGGCAAGAACTCTACCACTGAGCCACATCCCCAGCCCTACCCTTTTAAATTGTTCAATACTTCTTAGTATATTCTAAAAGTGGTTCAACCACTATCAGATTCCAGGATGTTTTCCTCATTCTAAAAAAGACCTGTAACCAATAGCAACCACTCTGAATTTTCTTCTTCCTCAAGTCCCTGGCAACCACTCATTGTTTTCTTTTCTTTTTTTTTTTTTTGTGAAACAAGAATCGAACTCAGGCCCTTGCACTTGCCAGGGAAGCGCTTATTCCACTGAGCTATCTCCCTGACCCCCATTTTTTTTAATGTATTTTGTTGTTATGGGGTGTCTCCTGTTTTCAGCCTCCCCAGTGCTAGGATTGCAGGAGTAGGCCACTTGGTCCAGATTCTGCGGCTGGTGGGGCTGGCATGCCATGTGGCGTTGGGGATCAAACTCAGTCCCTGCATTGCCTGAGCTTGCCTTAGCATGCACTTTAGCCCGCTGAGCTACCTCCCCAGCTCCAACCACTCGTTATGTTACTAGGGCTATGTCCTCTCCAGACATTTTACATCAATAAAATCAGATAATACGTAACTTCTGTGGTTTTGTTTGGCATAATGTTTTCATTGTCATCCATGTCAATGCATCAGGACTTTATTCTGATTTAAGGCTAAGTAATGCTCCATTATATCGATATACTGCATTTTGTTTATCAGCATGTGGGTTGTTTTCCCTTCCTGGCTACCATGAATAGAGTTGCTATGAACATTCATGCTCGCATTTTGATTTGGGCATAGGTTTTTAATTTGGGGGGGATGAGCTTACTCTGTCACATGAGAACTGCTAGGCTGTTTTCCAAAGAAGATGTACGATGTTACATACCCATGAACAGTATGTTTTCCACATCTTCACTAACCCTTATTATTGTGCATCAATTTTATTATAATACCAAAACATTATGAAAACAGTTTGCAATGTATTAATTTATCAAATCCATCTTGTCAAGGTATCTTAAAACTGTCTCATTGATATTTGTACTTCAATAAAACAAAAATAAAAAATGTAATAAAAAATTAAATACATAAAAAATTTTATTATAGCCATCCTAGTGGGTCTGAGAGCGATATCCTTATCATTTTCATTAATATTTCTCTGATGGCTTGTGATGTTAAGCATCTTTCTGTGTGCCAAATTGACATTTGTATATGTTCTTTGAAGAAAAGTCTTATTCCTACTCTTTGTACAGTTTTTTTTTTTTTGTTTCACTTTGTTTTGCTGTATTTTTTAGGGAGGGGTCTACAGGGTGTTCAGGGTCTCACTGCTAGATGGGATTTGTATCGCTCCTCCTGCTTACAGCCTCCCAAGAGCTGGGATTACAGACGTGCAGCACCACACCCAGTCTCAATTGCCCTCTCAGTGTGCCTCAGGGGTAGGG
This sequence comes from Ctenomys sociabilis, assembly GCA_004027165.1. Lineage (NCBI taxonomy): Eukaryota > Metazoa > Chordata > Mammalia > Rodentia > Ctenomyidae > Ctenomys > Ctenomys sociabilis. The sequence continues at coordinate 191,258 of PVKA01000197.1, forward strand.
CCAGCACAGCAGGCCCGAGGCTCAAACCCCCAGCCCCTGTGCCTGATTGCAGGAGCTTTAATCCACTGAGCTATTTGTACAGTTTTAAAAATTACGCTTTTTGTGTTATTATTGTCAAACCACACTTGTCCTTTATATATTCTAGATACAAGTGCCTCCTCGGACACAGGATAGCCAGACTCTTCTCCTGCACTGCTCACTGTCTTTTACATTCTTCAGAGATGCTCACTGAAAGATCCACATTTTTAGCTTTGATCGTTTAATTTCTAATAACTACTAATAAGGTAGGATCGTTTGTCTACGTGTCATATCATTTTTTGCAGTCTTCATTATTGTCCTCCTTTGTGGTAAATATATGCATTTTCTTATATTCCCTTGTTATGTCTTAGTTACTTTTTACTGGCTTTTTTTTTTACCTTGAGAATTATAATTTGATAAATAGCATCAATTTCATTTGTCTTTAAAAAAACTTTTTTCTATATAGCCACACCCCTGCCTTTAGTATATTTTTACATCTTTTTCATTAATGCTAATGGGCTTCATTTGGGTAATATCATAAATGCACGTAATATGCTATGATCATTTTTACCCCTACCCCTTTCTCCTCTCTCTCCCGGGTCTACATTTTGGGGGTTTTCAACAGATGTGCATTTTTTATCATATCCATCCTCCTACCTACTTTTATACTCTTTTCTCCTCATTTCCTTTCTTTTGTCCTCTGTGCTATTTTTCTTACATGATTGTATCTTTATATTTTATATGATAATCAGCATAGATCTGTACTTCTTCATTATTTCAAGACTCTTAAAATAAATAAGAAAACAGTTACAGGGAAATAAATTACTATAGTGCCTTTTGTATTTACCTATATTATCACAAGTGCTGATGCTATGCATTTCTTTATGTAGATTCGAGTCACTCTCCAGTGTCCTGTTCATTTCAGTGTAAAGCAATGAATACCCTTCATTACTTTTATAGACTAAGTCTTCTAGTAATAAATTGTCTCAGGTTTTATTTTTCTAGTAATGTCTTCATGTTGCCTCTGTTTTTTAAGGATTGTGTTTTGGATATAAAATTTTTGCTTTATTTTTGTTATATAGTCCTTCTCTTTCAGCGCTCTGAATACGCCTTCCCAGTGCCTTCCGGGCATCATGATGTCTGATGAAAAGTCATCTGTGAAGCTCGTTAAGGATCTGTTGTGTGTAGCAAGTCACCTGTCTAGTGCAGCTTTGAAGATACTGTGTCTTTGCATCTCAACAGTTCAATTAGATGTGCCTAGGTGTGGGTCTTTTTTAGTTCACCCTACATGGAGTTATGGAGCTTCTTGGATGTGTAAATGAATGTTTTTCATCTAATTTGAGAAGTTTTCATTACCATTTTTTTTCAAATATTTTCTTTTTTCCTTCTCTCTCTTCTTCCTAAGACTCCTCTTACATAGATCTTAGTACTATTAATGCTATTTCCTAGATTTCTAAAGGCCTTCCTTCATATTTTTTTCATTATTTTCTTCCTTTCTACTCACCTGACCTATCATAAAGATCACTGATCACAGGCCTTTTCAAATCTTGTGATGACTTGAAACATTCCTCTAAGTGAATGTTTTATCATAGTTATATACTCAACTCCCAGAATTTTCTTTAGTTTTATAACTTTTCTTTATTGATATTTTGTATTTATGAGATAACATTGCTATAATTTCCTTTATTTTATTTTATTTACTTTATTTCATTGAGAAACAAATAGCAATAAGACAGTCTCAAAGCTGATTAATAGGACAGTTTCAATAGTTACTAACTTGTACATTGTTATCTTCCTAGTGGTTATCCATATTGCAAGATACAAACAGGATATCCTGTCAAAACACTGTTAGTGGGGCTGGGGAGATGGCTCAGTGGAATAAGCGCTTCCCTGGCAAGTGCAAGGGCCTGAGTTCCTGGATCTACAAAACAAAAACACTATTAGTACAAATTATTCTTCTCATAAATTTAGGTAGGTGTGTATCTATCCTAACTATACTTATCCACAGAAATTGCTGACTTGAGTCTTTCACAGCTCAGCATATTAATATGGCTTTACTTTGTATACTTTGTTTTTATACTTTTCTGCTGGATGGTTAAGACCAAGATAAAGCAAGACCAATATCCTTTATTTTTTTATTATGATTTTCTTGTTTCTTAATATGCATTTTCAATAGCGAGCTTAGTCTTTGTCTAGTAAACCCAACATCTGTGCTTCCTTGGTGAAGTATCTATTGACTACTTTTTTTGTTTTGTTTTTCTGTTTAAGTTCTAAACTTTCACATCTTTGTATGCCTCACATGTTTCATGTTGCTGAAAAAGTGGACCTTTTAAATATTGTAATATATTTTATACAATAGAGTATTACTCAGCTGTAAAGAATGATAAACTTGAAGCCTTCATATTTAAGTGGATGCCACTTGAAGATATAAGCAAAATAAACCAGACCCACATGTGCAAAATAAATAAATACATACATACATACATACATACATACATACATATTGTAATGTAGAACTCTTGACAGCTGATTTTCCCCTCTCCAGAGTTCATTGCTACTCTTTGCTGTTTATTCTGTGTCTTTTCTAAATTATTCTATATATTAGGCTACTCATTGTTGCTAAGCAAAATACCACATTCGAGTCAACGTACAAAGAACAGATGCTTATTTCTTATCATTCTGGAGATGGGAAAGCCTCAGAGCATAGCCGCAGCACCTGCTGAGAGCGAGTCTTCGTGCTGCCCCTAGCATCACAGAAGGCCAAGAGGCCGTGCACAAGACAAAGAGCACGCTAGCTCAGGCCTCTCTTCCTGTTCTTCTAAAACCACAAATCCCATCATGGAGGTCCATCCTCATGACATCATCCAACCCTACTGTCTTAATTACTTTTGTTGCTGAAACAAAATACCCAGCAGTCAAAGTGCAAAGAGAAAAGAGTTCACTAACCTCACAGTTTGTAGATGTTTCAGCCCATAGTTGGTTGGCTTTAAAGCAAGCATAGTGGCATTGCAGGGGGCATCACAGAGGAAAAACAGTCCATGACAAAGCAGAGCAGGCTGAAGGCAGACAGCAGTGCGGTACCAATCAGCAAGAAATAGTAGCAGTGTCTTTCTCTCCCTTTTATATTCTTTTTAGGCTATCTGGCTTAGGGGGAGAACCAAAATAACAGACGCACTAACTTAGTAAGCACACAGCCTTCGTGGTAGTGCCCTTCACCCTAACATGGCACCAGGAATCAATCCCAGTACTACACATTCTAGATCCAGCCACCTCTGAAGAAGCCCCACTTGCGATATCATGAGGCTTTGGGGGGACACCCGGGTACAAGCCATAAAATTGCTTCCTTCCCAATGACTCCACCCCCAAATACCATCCACATGCATACCCAGAGATTAAGTTTCCAATACATGAACTTTGAGCATATTCCTATCATTACCATTCTGTAAAATCAGTCATCTTTGTCATATGTCACCACAGAAGCCTCTGTTCGCACAGCCTACTTACTAATAATGGGACAGTGATATCCTTGTGTGCTTTGGGCCAGTTCCTCCCCCATCCTTTGTCTTGGGGTTTCATGTAGATGTTGGGACACAACTTTACCATTCCTTCATAAAGCAAAAGCAAAAAAAACAACAACAAAAAAAAAAACTGAAAAACCCATTTACTAAAAGAAAAGTTTAAGTACCACGTGTTCTTTAAAATGCAGAACTTATTGTGATACAAATTTTTTTTTTTTTTTTTTGTCTTTTTGAGACAGAGTCTCACTATGCAGTTCAGGCTGGCCTTAAGCTCACTTTGTAGCTCAGGCTGGTCTCGAACTCACAACAATCCTCCTGCCTCAGCCTCCCGAGTGCTGGGATTACAGGCATGCGCCACCACGCCTGGCTCTACAAATTTTATTAATAAAATAAAAATCAAAATATATGGAACCAATCACACATAATGAGAAGAGAAATGATAATGAAATATTATGAGATAACTGGAAGCCTGGTTGAGATTGTTTTTATTGCAAGAAACTAAAAACATTACAATGAATAATACTATAGTATAATTTTAAACTGTGCTAGAAGTAACAAAGAACTGGAATGAAATTAAAGTACATCAAACCATCGATGCTGAGAAAGTGTCGTAGATGCAAGGGTTAAAAAAAAAAGGATGAAAATTTTGGGAAAGAAGCATGGAGAACCAAATACATGAGCCACTGTATGGAGAACTGGAGCTTCCAAAGAAGACATTTGTTCATTCATTCATTTAACAAATATTTATGGAACACAAGCTTGGTGCTAGGCTCTGAGAATAAAGTGTGAACAGAGTAGTTTGGGCCATTAAGAGGCCCACATTCTGGAGGAAACATAGACAACGAGCAAGTATAACCAATGTAAGTAATTAGCGAGCATATTATAGAAAAAACTGTCACAAAATGCTGAGTGCTAGAAAGAAAGGGAACACAGAATGCGGGTTGTATAGGCAGGTACTGCAGGACTACAGTTGGGATGGTAACTCTGAAGCAGACACCTCAGGGAAATGACAGAGAAAGTTCTGTGGATATCTGAAGAGAGAGTGCTCCAGAAACAGAGACTCATGTATAAAACTGCTTTAAGAAGGAAATGACCTTGGTGTAAAGAAAGAAAAAGAATTCCACTAGGTGGTGTGAGTTGATGGAGACAGACAGGAGTAGGACGAAAACTGGAGAGGCAGGAGTCAGTGTGACTGGTTCTAGGGGTCATTGCTACAGGGCACTCTGTGGGCCAGTGGGGTGCAAAGTCCCAGGATGACCCCGATTTACACAGTCAGGACAGGTATGCAACAGGTCCTTTTGTGATTGGTATGCACGTTAAAGGCCGAGGCAGTCTTCTAGGCCCCATGAGGACTTTGGATTTTATTGTACATGTGAAGAGCATCTGCTGGAGAGATATGAATTAAAGATTTAGGACTTAAAAGGGTCGCCGTGACTGTTGTGTGGAAGGGTCAGAACACAGGGAGGTGAGTTTAAGCCAGAGGAGGAGGAAGAGGAGGAGGAGAGGAGGAGGAGAAGAAGAAGAAGAAGAAGAAGAAGAAGAAGAAGAAGAAGAAGAAGAAGAAGAAGAAGAAGAAGAAGAAGAAGAAGAAGAAGAAGAAGAAGAAGAAGAAGAGGAACAGGAAGAAGAAGAAGAAGAGGAGGAGGAGGAAGAGGAGGAGGAGGAGGAGGAGGAGAGAGAGATTAGTTTGGATCAGAGTGGTTATAATTGTGAGAACTAATCAAATCAATGGTAATTCTAGAGAGCTTATTTTGGCATGAATATGTGTGAGTTGACAAGGAAATAAATGAAATTACTCTTTGATGTTTGTTACCTGAGTAACAGTGGATAACAGCCTTTCATGGAGAAGGGGAAGAACGGAGAAGGACTAGTTTCTGAGAGGATGGAAACCAATCATTTCTTTGGTATTCTACACTGAGTGCTTTAAATTTGAGACACCTGGTAGACAGTGATCTGAAATGGTGAGTTACCAGACATATATATATATATATATATATATATATATATATATATATATATATTTTTTTTTTTTTTTTTTTAAATCAAGTGTGATGTCAAGGTTAGAAGTAAAAAAGCCAAGAGGCATTAGTACATAAATGATTTATAAAGCCACAGCCCTTATAGCCCACTGGCTACAGGATCAAGGTATTGGACCCAGGAGTGAGAAGATTCTGATGAAAAGAAAACAACAAAGGATTAAACAAATATTTCTGGAATTTATTCCAAATATATGTTTCTACGCTGGGCTTGGTGGCGCATGCCTGTAATCCCAGCACTCGGGAGGCTGAGGCAGGAGGATTGTTGTGAGTTCGAGACCAGCCTGAGCTACTGAGCTACAAAGTGAGTTTAAGGCCAGCCTGAACTGCATAGTGAGACCCTGTCACAAAAAAAAAAAAAAAAAAAGAATATATATATATATATATATATATATATATATATATATATATATTTCTAAAAGTTAGCTCTCAGCAAAGAGCTACCCTGATTCTAAAATTCCTGACCAAAATCTCTTACTATGGAAATGCACTTTCAATTTCTTTATTTTTTTTAACAAAAATCTTGTATGGGAAAGAAACATCAGTCTGAAATGACCTCAGTCAGTGCTGGTTTGTGATGATTAGAGATGTCACCTGACAGGGCCAGTAAGGAAGGAAGGCAAAGAAATCTGACGCAGATTTAGTAATTATTGCTGAAGGTATCACTTTACAATTGCAAGTGTCAGGTGTCTTTGTAAACAAGCCTTTTAAAGCTCACTTTAGATCAATACAGGAAGTGGTTGTCTGTGAAAATCATGCACATCCACCAGGACAAATTAAACTACCAAAAACCTGTCCTAACATAATGGCTTATTGAGTTTGGAATGAAAATATCTGTTGTAGCAAAAAAATATAGGTTCAAGCGTGTACATATCCCAGTGCCTCAAATGGAAAGGAATACGATGACAGATATTGTGTTAGATGACCCAAAAATTGGCTCTATCAATGACAGGAACATTGATGTCCAAGATGGTAGTGGAGAGTTTGAATAAAACTGTTTGTTAGACTATGACTAGAAGAAAGCAGTAAATTAAAAATTCTATAACATGTAATTTTAAGTTTTATATGTAATGAACTTATGCTAATAAGTGTACTTCATTTGTGCTCTAAAGTTTCACTGATACTTAAATTGGACAAAATTCTGAGAGTAATTCCAATTGGAGAATGGACAGAAGTGCTTTTAAGTTGCTTTGTATTTAAGCCCCTGTGATATCAGCTACAACATTAAATGAAAGCTACAGCACACAAGATGTCACTTGGGCTCAGGCAGAATCACTGAGGCTGGGAAAAACCATTTGAGAGTTACTTTGCCTGCTACAAGGTCACTTCATCAATAAATGCATGTTGGGGTGTGACCCCAGCGGCCCCAACACAGACAGCTGCACGGGGCTTTGGCAGCTGGGCATCTGTCACGTTGCTGGAGCTGCAGCTCTCGTGGGCTCACCCTTGGGCTGGCTTTGATCATTCCTCGTGGCTTTCCCAAGGTGCTCCGCAGTGCTGGCTTCTCCAAGTTAATGGGGCCTCAGGTGCACACTCAGCTTCATTCTCACAGCATCACACATTGGCCTCTCGGGGGACACTGCCTGGCCTCCTAAGCCCCCTTCTGGAATCTGCATAGAATTCTTCCTGGCCTCAGGACTCGCTGCCGTCGTCAGCAGAAGCTGGACCCCGCACGCGGTGGGTGTGGCAGTCTCTGAAACCTACATGGCTGAGCAGTATGAAGCAAAGCCCAGGAAACAAATTTCTGCAGTTCCTGGTTGGTTTTTTGTTTTTTGGTTTTTTTTGGGGGGGTTTCCCCCCTTAATGCAAGGCCTTGGGCTCTCTTCTCATATCAGACTTTCTCAGATTTGCCCCCTTGAGCCTTCAATGCATATGGGTGGGGTTGCCTTATGGATGCACCCTCAAGGCATATTTCCTGTTATCTTGTTGTTAAGTACTTTGCGTGCTTTTAATGTTAATCTTTTCAGCAACTGCTCTCTCCTCTTCTCTATCTTATAGTTTCTTTATTTCTGACACAACTGCAAACGTTTCCAGTGGGATTTTTGCTCTTGTTTCTCACAGTAGATCTTACTAAAAGCAGAAGCAATAACCATGCTACAGACCAAATGTTGGGCTGCCTTGAAACTTCCTCCACTAGATTAATTAGCCCACTGCTCTGAATCTTACTCTCCTGCAAGGTCTCAGGACATGGGCAAAATACAAACTGTCAGAGCACTACGGCTGTGAGCTGGGGTCCAACTACCAACAGGGCTCTCGTTCTCACCTGAAACTTTATCGTCTGCATTTTTCTCACCACTCTGGTCTTCTAAGCCCTGACAGAAGCTCTCAGTGGACACACCTCATAGTATTTTAGGGCTTCTCTATTTAGCATCGCTAAATCTTTCCGAAGTCCTCCCTCAAATCAATTCCAAAGGCTTCTGAACCACATGATCAGGTACAGCAATGACTCCACTTCTCTGCTATCAAAATCTGACTGACTTGTCTCATTACTGGGAAAATGAAAACAGGGAGAGGTTGATTTGAGATCATGTTTTGGTCCACAATCAGTTGATATCCACAGCAGGATGGTATGGTGGAGAAATAGCTGCTCATATTATGGCTACCAAGGCTCAGAGCAAGTTAGGGGCGGCTCCAAGAAGAGAGATATAAACTGGAAGATACGCTCCTGCCTGGCAAGCACAAGAACCCAACCTCAATACCCAGTATCCCATGCTGCCTGTGCTGGCCCAAAACCAAGCATGGTGGTGCTTGTTTATAATCCCAGTCCTGGGGAAGTTGAGATAGGAGGATCCCTCTGAGTCTAAGATGCATAGCAAGACCCTGTACCCCATAAATAAATAAATCTTAAAAAAGAAAAGAAAAGGAAGGGAGGTCTATACCCTTTTAGGTTATGTCCAATGTCTTAACATCTGATAACAGTTGATCCACCTCCTATAAAAGGGAAACAAAATTAAGGCTGGGCATGGTGGCACATGCCTGTGATCCAGGCATTCAAGAGGCTGAGGCAGGAAGATTGTTGCGAGTTTGAGACCCGCCTGGGGTATAAAGGGAACTCAAGGCCAGCATGAACAGCATAGTCAGACTCCGCCTCAAAAGGACAAAAGAAAAAGGTGTGCAGGGAATTGTGGGCAAGACACGTCCCCTGCTCTATGCTGCACAGTGGACCCAACAACTACAGAAAAAACATGCCAACTTCCAGCCAAGAATCACTACTTGAACCTAAGCCTTGAGCTCTGCTACCTTAGAAACCTCATTAAAGCAACAGGAAAGAGGTTAATAACAGCAAATAAGGCGTCTATTAACAAAGACCAATAGGAAAAAAAATAACAAAATTTGGTAGCTAGAAAGCAAGTAGATAAATGACCTTAACTGAGAACTAATAAAGCTGAGTTCTTAGCCAGCGCAGGGTGAATCCAAGAGCCAATCCAATTTGCAGAAAATATCCCCATATAACTTAGCAATGGTTATCCAACATGTCTGGAAATAGTGGTAAAGATTTTATCAAGTATGCAGAGACTGATTAAAAATCTGTTTAAGAAGACTGGCCTAATAGGTCATCGGATTAAAGTGCCTGCTTAGAGCACAGCAGCCCTGGGTTCAATCTCCAGAGTGCCATGCTGGCCCCACCCCTAGGGAGTGCTGAGACCAAGACTGAGACTGGGTGTGGTGGTTCGGGACCTGTAATCCCAACGCTTGGGAGACTGAAAACAGGAGAATCACTACGAGTCAGAACTATATAGTGAGGGGCCAGGGAGATGGCTCAGTAGTGTTTCCCTGGCAAGCGTAAGGGTCTGAGTTCAATCCCTGGTTCCACCAAAAGGAAAAAAAAAAAAAAAAAGATCTATGTAGTGAGACCCTGTAGACCCTGTATGAAATACATGAAAAAAAAAAAATTAAATCTGCTTAAGAGACAACACTGCACCCGATGTTTTCACACCCATGCAGAAAGCAGAGTGTCTAATCCTTGCCTGAGGAATGCCAGGTATAGTTGAAGGGCACAAGGAAATTAAGCGAGCATCTATATCCTGGATCGTGAAATTCCCAAGGGTCTTCTCACTCAGTGTCCGGAACTCTGGTGGCTAGGTCTTCCTCCAGCAGGAGACTGCAAAGGCTGCTCAGGGGAGCCTGCCAGCCCAAGAGGAAAGAGCTGAGACACTGACACGGGGCCGCCGTGGAAACATGTGTCACAGCACCAGCTTCCAATAACCTCTTCAGCCCTCCATTCTTACACATGTGCAGAGGACTAAAGATCATCAGATTGCTGAGGAAAACCTTTAACATGCAAATTGGAGAACAAAACCAAAAAAAGGGGAATACGGTAGGCAGTCAGTTCCTCAAAGTACCCACATCCTAATCCTCAGAACCAGTAAATATGCTAGGTTACATAACACTTTCACAGATTTAAATTCGCAAATGCAATTAAAGTTGCTAATGGCCTGTCTCTGAGATGAGGAGATTATCCTGGATTTGCCAATGATCCCAATCTAATCGTGTGAATCTTTTCATGCCAAGAACTTTCTTTTGTCATGGTCAGGAGAAGATGTGACAACTAAAGAAGAGTCATAGAGATGTGACATTATTGGCCTTAAATATGTGGGAAAAGGGCTGGAAAATAAAAAATGTGGGTGGTCTCTCAAAGCTAGGAAAAGCAACAAAATATTTTCCCCAGAGCCTCCAGAGGAATTAGTCCTTCCAACACTGTGATTTCAGCTCAGTGAAACCCTATTGAATTTCTAACCTACAGGACTTTAAAATGATATACTTGTGTTAAAGTTTTACAGCAGCAATTAGAATCAACACAGGACTATTTAGAGAAACAGATATGATTTGGGGAGAAGAAAATATCTTTTTAAAAGTATTAGTTTCCTCAAAGGGATGAAGTACCACAAACATGAAATAGGAACAGGATTCTATTTTAAGAAAAGCAATATTCTGAGACCAAAACAGACCTCTTGAAGTTAAAAATATGGTAGGAGAAATTTTTTAAAAAGTCAGCAGCAGGCTTGAAAGATATAGATGAGGAAAGCTCCCAGAAAGTAAAAAGACAAAGATCTAGAATACAGGCAAGAAAAGAGGAAAATGAGAAAACATCCTGAAGTCAGTTGTCCCCAAATAAAAAGTGTTCTACCAACAGCAAACAAACATAGGGGAGTTCATCTGTGCAGAATACTAAAAATTTCCCCAAAGTGGGACATGACTTGTCAGACTGAAAAGACCCACAGGTACCCAGTAAGATGGATAAAAATAGGGCCACACTTAAAGAATATTATTGTGAAGTCTCAGAACATCTGTCCAGTTCTGAGAAGAATCTAAAAGATTCAGCTACAAGTAATGAATTATCAACATCTCTCTGGCTCTGATTATTGTTACCTGATATTTTAGAATCCATTTTTACATGAGTGTAGGTTTCCATGGGTTACTTTTTTTTTTTTATTGTTATTAAATTGTTCCTTTTCTTACTATGCAAGCTCCTGCTGTGGTCATTATGGCATTTTTATGTTAAAAATTATTATGATGCACATCAGGATGGCCAGTCTTTTTGGTATCTGCATGTAATACAGTGTTCAATTTTTCCAAAGTTCTTTGCTTTTTTATTGTTCTTATTCTAAAACATATAATACTGGGTCAGGAAGATGGCTCAGTGGAATAAGCACTTCCCCGGCAAGTGCAAGGGCCTGAGTTCAAATCCTTGGTTCTGCAAAAATAAGTAAATAAATAATAAAAGATTTAATACTGAATACTTGCAAAACATTAACTGAGGTATCTATGCCTTCTAATTAATAAGTTTAACTCATTTGAACTTATTGTAGTCTTTGTTATTTCAGAACGCGTCTCAGTTTACAGTTACAAGGATCTCTAGTTGTTTCTTTTCTCTCTGCTACTTTCTTTTGATAGAATTTTCTTTTGTTGGATTAAAGCTTATATATTTGGTCTTTTTGGTTGTCTTTTTTTTTTTTTTTTTTTTTTTTTTTTTTTTTTTTTTTTTTTTTTTTTTTTTTTTTTTTTTTTTTTTTTTTTTTTTTTTTTTTTTTTTTTTTTTTTTTTTTTTTTTTTTTTTTTTTTTTTTTTTTTTTTTTTTTTTTGCGGACCCGGGGATTGAACTCAGGCCCTTGAGCTTGCCAGGGAAGTGCTTATCCCACTGAGCCATCTCCCTGGCTCTGGTTGTCATTAATTTAAAACTCTACTCAAGTTCACTAAATCTTTAATTCTTAAAGGTGACAATATTTATACTGTCTTTGTTTTATCTACTCCTTGCAAATATTTCCTTGACACTGTCCTGATCCTCTTTCGCTGGAAATGCTTTGCCCCCAAAATGATTAGTAAGTTCTCTCAGGTGTTCCTGTGTGTCACTGTCACATGGATGTGCATTTTTCCTTATTTCTTTTGTCTGGTGTTCTATAAGCCTTTTCAAACCAGGGACTCTTATTTTCAATTCTAGAAAGTTGAATCTTCACTATTTCTTTAAATATTTTATTTTATTCATTTCCCTCTTTTCCTACAGTTCTTATTTTCTGAATGGTGGGTCCCCTACATCTATCTTCCCTACTTTAAAACATTTAAGGAGAGTTTTTTCCCCTCTTCCTCATTTCCTTCTTGGGAGAATTCCTTAACTCGATTCTCCATGCAACTAGTTTGTTCTTCAGCTATTTCCATCCTGCTAGCAATCCATCTCTTGTGTCTTTCATATCAACTATCATAATGTTCACACTTAAAACTTTCCATTTCGTTCTTTTGAAGGATTTTTTACCTTTTCATCATGGGCTTAGAATCTTTCCTTACATCCCAGATTATTTATAGAACATCTAGTTCAAGTTCTGGGTCTGCTTCCCCATTCTTTTTCCTTGGGAGGGTTGTCCTGTGTCAGCCATAAGCCAGGTAGGCGCAGTGCTTCAGGCTGGAGAGTTTGTGCTCCCATGACTGGCTCAGCTACTTGTCTGGTAAAGAGCGTGTGTGATGCCCACGAGGCCAGGTTGTCATCTGTGTCCCCTCAGACACATATGGGTTAAATAAAAGGACTAATGATGAAAGAAGGCCACACACCACAGAGGAACAGTAAGGAGCCCTCCTTGTTTCATTGTAGACAACAGGTGCCCTGGCCAGGTTCCACTTGGCTTCAGGGAAATCCTCTCTCCACACAGCACCCAGCCGTCTCTCGCACATTCCTGACACTGGAGCTGTTGGCCCTGGTGGCCACGGGGAAGGGGAAGTCCAAGGTGGCACCAAACATCAGGAGGAGAGGCAAGAGCAGAAACTTCTTAAAATTAAAGGATCCTCCCACCAACCACCCCAGTGGGTTTTAATTCTGACTCTGCTTTAGAATCACATGCGGAGCTTTTTTTTAATGCCACCTTATCACAGACCAACAGGGTCAGAATATCTGGAATGGTGCCTGGAGGCAAATATTGACTTTCTCAATGTTATATTTTGAAAAAAGGTGGGGGGGGGGTGAGAAGGGCGGGAAGAGAAAGAAAAACAATGAATTTACAAAACTGTAGGAAAAAAATAGAACAATGAATACCATGATACTCCGCCTCAAATTGCCACGTTTGCTACCTCCCCTTCTCCCCTCTGCGTCTGAGGATTTCTTTTTCACTGATATGCATGAAATGCATCATAGATTTCTAGTAGTACAAATGAATCTCCCAGGAACAAGGGCACCTTCCTATATGCTATTGTTACCTGCTGTGAATATTTTTAAGAGCTTCCAAAGACCAACGTAATGTGTAGCAGGATTAGAAATTGCCTCCCTAGAGCCAGCCAAATAGTTCAGTGGTTTGAAGTGCCTGAAAGCAGGCACAAGGGCAGGGTGTTCAATCCCCGGGCCTGGCCTGCCAGCCTAGCCCCCAGGGTGTGCTGGGATGGCCACTGAAACTGAGCGTGGTGTCACACCTATAATCCTAGCTCTTGGGAAGGCTGTAAACAGGATCACTATGAGTCTGATCTAGTAGTGAGACCCTGAATACCCTGTAGACCCTTCCCTAAAATAAAAATTAAAAAAAAAAAGTATCCCTAACCAACCTTCCCACTCCTGCCCCTGGGAGCCCTAGCCCTGCACCCCCAGCACACGTGAGTGCACATGCATACTACACTCACACACGTCTCTAGCTGAAAGCTACTTTCTGACAGCCTACTAGATTCTACCTCTTCCTCCCACGACTGTGGCTTGTCCAGACAGGTTTGAGGATAGACCCTGTCCACATGGGCTACAAGGTCACCTTGACAGACCTGCGGCCCTGAAGCTCTGCATTTATAAGGTTCATACATTTAGTCAAATACAGCTTTTGCTAAAGTAGAGGAGAAATCAGCATTTTAGGTAAAATATAACAATATGGAAAAACTGATGGTAATCTGCAATCCTAACACAAAGCAAAATCTGTTCTTAAATTTCTTCATAAGTATTCTTAAAAGTATTCAAGATATTCCTTTAGAGAGAGCACTATATACAAAGACTAACAAGTTACCCATAGCCCTATTCCTGCATGGGTTTTAAGTGCCTGATATGGTATTTTTGGTTACACGATCTAGTCCTCAAGTTCCCTTTTTAAAAAAGTATCTTCAGAGAGTGCATATTTGCCAACACCATCACCAAGCTGAATATTATAAAATTGTAAATTTTTCCTGATCTAATGTGCAAGAGGTGTCTCAAGGTTGTTTTAATTTACATTTCATTGGATATCAACAAGGTCAAGCATCTTTTTACATGGTAATGTAGTCACTTATAAATTTTATTGGATATTCATAATGTGTGCCAATGTCTCAAAAGAGGTTTGTTTAAAAAGTAAAGAGTCTCTCTCACCCTCTAATCCTAACCTGAAGTAATCAATATTTTCTGGTCATTTTGTGACCTGCTATTCACTCTTTGTCTACATCATCCAAATATATATACACATGGAAAGCTCTAGAAAGATGATGCTAAACCTCCCAAAGTGAACTTTGGGATCACCAAGGAAACTCTATCCAGGTTAGTCAGAGGCAAATAGAAATCCTAAATAGAATCCTATTCCAAGATTAAGACAGAAACGGCAAAGGCCACATAAGCAAAAGCTATGAAACAAAAAAGAAGTAAATAAACAAGTGGCATAGATAGAAGAAGAAGAAGTTTCTGAGAATTGATCCCACAAAACAACTTGAAAATTCTGGACAAATTTATTCTCTGTCTTTGGTGAAATGGGGGAAAAGTCAAGGATTCCAAAGAAAAAAAAAGATGAAAAATGAGATTCTAGAATAACAGTGCATCATAAAATTGGATATTTCAGGGTTGGGGAAACAGCTCAGCAGGGCAAGCACAAGGACCAGAGTTCAATCCCTGGTACCACATGCCATGCCATGAAACCAGGCATGGTGGTGCACACCTGTAATCCCAGCACTGGGGAGGCTGCAGCCAGGAGATCACTACCAGTCTGAACTGCGTAATGAGATCCTGTAACAAATAAATAAAAAATAAATAAAGTTGGAGATCTGTAAGCTTTATGGCTTCATGCACCAATAATTCCTGTTCATGGGCCATGGTCGTGTTTGTACCTAAGCTCAAGGATATTCACTGCTGCATGAATATCATTAGGAAGAAACGTGGAAGCAACCTAAATGCCTTCCAGGAGGAGACTGAATAAGTCTTAAACATTCTCACACTATTAAGGCAAATGAATGAGGTCTACTGTACTTGTAAAAAATCGAATAACTCTTAAAAAGCACATGTGGAGTAAAATTGTGCTGCAAAAGAATATAGATCCTGTACATTGTGTGATGCAAATATTAAAAGCCTTCCCTGCAGTGCTGTGTATGATTTGTGATCACATACCATTGCCGTAAAAGGCTTGAAACACAGGGCAGACATGTTACCTTCCAAATATGGGTAGTGACTGCAGTTACCTTTGGAAACTAGGATGTGGACAGCTCCAGATGTGCCCATCATGCTTCATTTCTTGCAAGGATATTTGTTTGTTTGGTTTTTTTGGCAGAACCAGGGATTGAACTCATGCCCTTGACCTTGCTAGGGAAGTGCCTATTCTACTGAGCCATCTCCCCGGCCCAATGTTTCATTTCTTTGAGAGAACTTTTTTTTATTTCTCTATAATGGGGCATAGATGAACTTAAAGAGAGGGAAGGAGCGAGAAGCAAACACAGATCCAAGCAAATACGGCACAGTGTAGCATTTGCTAAATCTTAGTGATAGATTTGTCAGCAGAATTTTGTAATATCGGTCTGTGCATTTTCTGGGTGGCTGTAGCATTTCTGGATTTAAAAGAAAAGTTATTAGGGTGAGGGAGACGCTCTGTATCTTGAGGGTAAGGTGGACTGGTGAATGCTGACTTCTGCCAGAACTCATCAAACTGAACCCTTAATAGGTGGAGATTATTGTATGCAAATTAAAGTTGAGTCTAAGAACGATTGAATGATTCAGCCTATCCTATGACCTCTGCTTCCAGATAGAAGTGCAAGATGGGGAAAGATGCTAGAGGGTCTGAGTCAGGCTGGAGGGTCTACTCCCCAGGCAGGGGCCCACAGGACCCCTGGGCATTCAGACCAACGGGGACCCCATTGCTTTGGGGGAAGTGAACTGAGCCCTACTCTCGGGGGTTTGCAAAGCCTCATTTTTCAGCACTGAGCAAGGAAGAGCTGGCTGCTTCTGCGATGAGCCCATCATGTCCCCGACACCTTGGTGTTCTCTCCATTTAATTTTTCAGAAGCACCAACAAATCAGAAAAGAAGTCTTCCCTGAAATTGCTCTTTGGATGAACATGACATTTGTAGGCCAGCGACAGTGGCTGTGTTTGCAGCACGCAGCCTCATCTCAGACCAGCTCCCAAACAATGCACGCACTTGTAGCAGGAGAGTGGTTGCCTGGATGGAAAAATACAGCTCTCAGCAGGGCGCGGAAGGAAAGAGGAAGGAAAGGAGGACCACAGGCTGGCTGAAATCCAGCCCTCCGTTTCCCTGCATCCCCAAACACAGATTGTCACCCCCATTTTAGAGATGAGGAAACAAGCTCAAAAAGGGGGTGCGCTGCTCTGCAAAGACACAAAGTTGAGAAATGGCAAAATTGGATTTAACCCCATCTGTTCGATGTCAAATTCCTGATCAGATGGCCACAGCAGAAGGAAGGTGCTCGTTTTGGCAGTGTCGTCGTCTGCCTCTCTTTTTCCTCCTGCTTCTTCTCCTTCCCCTTTTCCTTTCTTTCTCCTCATCCTCCTCTTTCTCTTATTCCTCCTTCTCCTCCTCCCCTTCTTCTCCTTCTCCTCCCCCTTCTCTTCCTCCTCCTCCTTCTTTTCTGTTCCTTCCTCTTCTCCCTTCCTCAGGAAGCCAAACCCTGGAAAGATTAGAGACATGTGAAACTGATTAAACTGTTTTCCTGTTTTGGGAGACAGATAAGGACCAGCCAATCAAACGGTAAAGCTGAGCAAGACAGGAGGACCAGGGTGTATGACAGCTGGCTTTCTGGGATCGCATGCAGACAGAGCTTCACAGGTAAAGGAGCTGTTGGGGAGAAGCAGGAAAGGCTGCTGCTCATCCAGGTGCCTTTGAATCCACCCACGAGGAAGTCCTGAGACAACAGGCTCCAGGCTTATGGAGAAGAAAGTAGGCTGGAAAGGTGGGATTCCTTGACAAATAGACCCACTGTGCTTAGACTTTCTGCTTAGGGTGCAGGAGGAGCACTCCATGCAGGGAGGATACGTGACAGGCTGAGAGTCCCGAGAGAAGGGGTGGCACTGATGGCAAATGCACTGCCCGGAGGAGAGGGGTGGGGACGTCATCCGCAGGCCTGGCAGCCGCTGCACCGTGTCCCTAGGATGTCGCAAGGACACAGTGAGATTCATGATGACAAGCCTCCACACCAGTACTTTGCTCTCCAGGGCTGGGAACTGAACCTAGGAACTTTGAACTATGCTACATCCCAGATCTTTTCTTTTCTAGTATTTTAAAAAACCGGGTGATGCTAAATTTCTACGTTGCCCATAATGATTTCCACTTGCAATCCTTCTGCCTCAGCCTCCCAGAGTTCTGGGATTAAGGTGTGTGCCACTACACCTAGCTCTCCGCACCAATACAAAATGTCCCATGTCTTATGTTAATTGAGGTAAGGGGTCTGGCTCTACATTGATATCCACTCACTATGGAGTAAAAATAATTCTCTTTTTTAATGTATTTAATTCAGGATCTACAGGTTTCACTACACAGATTGAATTTGTAGTGATCCTCTATCTTCAGCCTCCCAAGCACTGGGATTACAGATGCACACCACCATACCCAATCTCAGCATGCCCCAGGGGCGAGGCTCGCACAGCATGTGGTTTTGGGGATCAAACCCGAGCTCCCCGCACTTGGGACAAACAGGTGCTTTAATCTGCTGAGCTAGCTGGCCCGTCCCTAAAATGATTTTTTTTTTTTCGGTAACAGGATTGAACTCAGGACCCTGTACTTGCCAGGCAAGCACTCTACCGAGCTATCTCCCCAGCCCCTGTTAAAATGATTCTTAAAGAAGTTAAGTTTCAGAGTCCAAGAATGCTCACCCAGGAGCCTCCTCCCAGAGTGGCTGTGTGGGAAGAAACACCTCAGAGCAACTCTGTGTTTGCTTGTTAACACGATGCCTTTGGAAAGGCACCCTCTGATCTTTCTGTTTCCCCTCCAGGGCTCCTGGGTGATTTTAGGAGAACAATTTGAAAACCAGAACTTGAGTTTATGTAACATTTGATAGATGGCCACATTAGGAAAAGATGTAACTCAAAAGGGCTACTCAACACTATGTCAAACCTGGATTGCTTGAACCCAAAAACAGAAAGGCAAGAACAGGACATGTCCCTGTGCTTCCTGTGCCCAGCAGGAAGAAGTGAGGCCCAGAGAAATTAAGCAGCTTGGTCACACAGCCAAGACAGGGGTCACAGCACTCTTGCCTCTGCAACACTCAGATGAAGCGATCACTTCCACAGCGGAACAGAAGACGAAGACAGGTTGGAAATCCAAGCTATGAGGAGCTGGGCTGCTAGAGTTTGTTCATTTCCAGTGGCCAGAGGAGTAAACCACATGCACAAGTAACTGGACTTATTTTAACACCTGCTTTCAATGACACTGAGATTTTGCAGTTGCTTGATAGTGAGATAGAAAAAAAAATAATAAAATTTAAAAGCCCTGGGTAGTTGTTCCCATTAAGTCCAATTAAATATGCCCTTAGGTAGAGTAGATATGGTGAGCAATGTCTTGTAAAATCCAATTTCTCTGACAAATACACTCTCTGGGATACAAGGGGGTTATTATTTCATTTTCTGATAAGGAGTGCAGTGTACTGGAAAAGACACAAAATTTAGACTCAAACAGATCTAGTCCACATCAACTCGCCAGCCATGGGTGAGTGAAAGCTGCTGTAAAATGGGTATAAAAATACAAATTTCACTAGGCTGCCAGAGATTAAATGAGCTAATGCTAAGGAAAGAGGGATTTGAAAATGTGTCTCCCATAGTAATCACAGCCACTTTCTGAAATAGGAAACTGAATGTCTGAATTATCTTTCTTTAAAAGTATATGAAATAACCAATGAAAGACGTTAAATATTAGTTTACCAAACATTCCACTCCCCAAGCTGAATAAGATGAAAACTGACAAGTAAAAACACATTTTAAATAGTCAAGAATGTGAGGACAGTTCTGAAGCTAGGGAGGAGGTGCACTGGTGCCTCTCCAAAATTCATGTGGTAAGAGGTGATAGAGCCTGTGGGCTCCACCTGCATGGATGAGCCTGGGGAGCAGGGTTTAGGTGAGCAGCTAGGGACTCCGGTCTCCTCACGGGCTCCTGCCTGCTGCCCTTTGGCTCCCTTGTTTACAAGGATCTTACAAGAGGGCTCTGCCCGGGTACCGCAGCCATACCTGGAGAGGGGACTTCCTTGCCTTCAGAACTATGACACATTTATGCTCTTCATACACGAACCAGTCTCAGTATCTAATTATAGCAGTACGAAGAGGCCAACGTAGGACCTACCACATGTGTCAAAATTGGAAAGTTTCCTCCTGGGAAAAGAAACTTTAGACTATGGTGGGAGGATTCCGAGAACCACTTTTTGATATTTCTGAGATGGTGAAATACTAGATGGATAGAATTCAAGGGGCCCTCAAAACATCGCTCCACTTGGGAAATGGAGAAAGGGAGATTGCACAGCCCAAAATAGAGGCCCAGTGATATTGATCTAAAGCAAGGCTTCCTAACTATTATTGATGCCTGGGATTGGATAATTCTGTGTGACCAGGGACTTCCTATGCAGGGTGGATTGCTTAATGGCCTCTCTGGCTTCTAGCCATCAGATGCCAGGAGCAGCTTTCCCAATTGTGACAACTAAAAACATCTCTAGACTTCACAAGTTTTTCTGGTGTTGAAGATCTTCCCTTGCTCTACCAAATAGAAAGCTGGCCTAACCCAGACAAATCCATAATACTTGCATGGTGGCTTAGACTTACAATGTCCCTCCAAATCTTATGTGTTTGGACGGTGAGTAGACCATCAGGCAGTTAGACTCATTAGTGAGCAGATCTACCCATGAGTCTTAGCTATTATGCTGCTAGGAGGGGGGCCTGGTTGGATGAGCTGGGAATAAAGATGTGAACTGAAGGGCTCTTGTGATTAGCCCTGACACCTTCCTCTTCCTCTGCTGGCCCTTATGGGTTCAGCAGCTTTCCTCTGTCAAATCCTTCTTCATTGTTTCTCTCTTGGTGCCAACTATCATGCCATGGACTGAACTCTGAACATATCAGCCAAAATGAGCTGCTCTTCTTTCACACTGTGGGTTCAGTCATGAAAAAGCTGACCAATACACCTGCCTCTAGCTAAGAAGAGTAGAGACACAAAGTTGTGGAGGACCAACTGGATGGCTTCCCTTGAAAGAAGAGCAATTATCTCCATCTTGGCTAAACCTGGCCCAGTTTTCATGTACATAGCCAACTAGGACTTTTCCTTATCCCTTCAACTGACTTTAAGCAATGCAAATCGGTCCAGCTGAGGTGCTGATGGGTAGTTGTTTTTTTTTTTTTTTTTTTTTTTTTTTTTGTCTTTTTGAGACAGGGTCTCACTATGCAGTTCAGGCTGGCCTTAAGCTCACTTTGTAGCTCAGGCTGGTCTCGAACTCACAACAATCCTCCTGCCTCAGCCTCCCGAGTGCTGGGATTACAGGCACGCGCCACCACGCCCGGCTTTGATGGGTAGTTGTTGAAACAAGGTGACAGATCAGTGTTACCCTGCTCCCCTAGCTCCCCCAAAAGCAGGTGTGAACCTGCCAGGATGGCTCAGTATCAGCTGGGATGAGTCTCAAGATAAGAGGTTATGACTTCCCATGACATGAAGTTACACATCAAAGCTGAAGCACCAGTCCAGAGCACAACCTTGAGTTATGCAGATTACTCCGCCTGCATGTCCTTCTCTACATACTGCAGAGGTGACTCCAGACCACCTACCTACCCAGCTTACAGTGATCACATGCTTCCAGCCTCTCTCACAGTCACTCCTCCCCCAAGCCACTCCCTTTCTCATGAATCGTTAAAACTTGGGTTTGAGGGGCCTGGGAGATGACTCAGTAGAATAAGTGCTTCCCTGGCAAGTGCAAGGGACTGAGTTCAATCCCAGGTTCTGCCAAAAACAAACAAACAAAAAAACAACTTGGGCTTGGCCCTGGGTGGAGGGCTTTGTCCCAGTTCGCCATCATCCTAGCTGCACTTAGGACCTCCTTGGCTCCCCACCACTTTAAATATATAATTAGGTCCTTATTTATGGCTTAGGTTGCCATGGGAGTAGTAAATTGGAATTAACTTGCTAGAGCTCCGATAATTTCCATGAGATTACAAATATCAACTTTCCAGGCTGTAACAAGGACCAGGAAAGGTTCCCTGTACCGGATGACAAAGTCATTGTGAAATAGAAATTTCACTAGGGAAAGGTAATCCAGATTGAGAGATGGGGTGTGAGCATAACACCTGGGGCCTCTTTGTGTGGGCCAGCAAGCTGGCACTGCTAGAATTTATGGCACAAGAAGACTAAAGAGCATGGTTGCAGAGATGGCCTGGAGCTGACTGTTCCTATAGCCAAGACTACCTCAAAAGGTGATCTAGGGCTTAGCAAGAGCTCAGTGGTCTAAAGTGCCTGCCTAGGCAAGCTTAGGCAAAGCTCAGGGACCACTGGGTCAGATCCCTAGCATCCCATGCTGTGCCAGCCCCATCCCCAGGATGGGCTAAACCAGCCACACACACACACACACACACACACACACACACACACACACACACACGGCAGTCTCCTTCTGAAAACCAAGGACAACTCAAACTGGGTGTCCTTCCTCCCCACAACCCTCCTCTGGGATGTCCCTGTATCCTCTGCAGTGCTTGCATTCCAGTGTTGTGTAGAGATAGACATATAGGTTTCACTGATTCCCAACAGCCAGGGAATCACCTTCACTTACACCTCCTTCCCTACCTCCCAGGCCATGAAAAAGCAGACTTAGCCTAGATCATGGAGTACAAGGAAGAGTCAGCTAGACAGAAAAAACAGGTAGTGAGACTTCAGTGCTCTGTTTGGGCAAACAATATGCCTGATAAAGCCATGATGATTCAAAAAGAACTATACCAAAATCTCCATAATAATAATAACAAAATAACAGGAAAGCTATGGAAAATTGCAAGCAAAAACAGTGAAGGAAAGGGAAAATGGATCATGTTTAAGATAAAGACTTCATTTTTGAAAAAGATACAGTCAGTAAGCAGAAAATAAAATAGACTAAAAGTGTATTAAAGTCTCGAAGAAAATAAAGATGATATGATAATTTAATAGAATGAAGTCCGGAGAGTGGCAAAGCCAAGAAAAGAAATTATGAACCAGTATAATAGCTCAGGCAGCCATTAAATAACTGAGAAACAGTGAAGACAGAGCTGCCAGAGTATCAAGGACAGACTGTGGGAAAATCACACACAGTAGAAAGGAAAAGGTCAGAGTTAGACACGACTTAAAAGAAGGTAAATGTTATGGGTGACAAATGGTCGGGACAGACACACCAACTGCAAGGGTGAGAATCAGCGTATCATGAATAATCCATCATCTAGTAAGGAAAAAAAAACTAAGGGCTGAAAGAGTATATGGCATTCAAAACAGTACTAAAGAAAGATGAAACTCCAGTCACACTCTGGTGATGACGTTCATTATAAGGACTTGAGAAAGAGGCTCCTTCCTGGGAAAACCAAGGTACCCAACTAGGAGAGGGTCAGCCAGCCCTGTTCCTTTCTCCATGTTGACCTGCCACTTGCAAAGCTCAGGACTAGACAATCTGTTAAATCCATCAACAATTTGAAAGTATTTTTGACAGTGAATCCCCGATAATCAAAAGAGAGTTGAAGGGCTGAGGATGTAGCCCCGTGGGAACGTGCTCCCCTAATCTGGGGGAGGGTCTGGCCTGGTAATGCCCTCCCGGCTCAAAAGAAGCTCTAAAGGTAGTTAGTTCAACAGGACCAAGGAGCTTTCTCTTTCTCAGTGGCTGCATCCACTCTGCAGAACATACTTCATTTTCCACCTTTAATAAATGTAAAACCTCACTACAAAAAAAAAATTATAATAATAACAAACAACTTTGTGTTCAATACAAGGTAGTCTGGAATGAAGAAGGAATTGAAGGCAAGAGCCAAAGGTAAGGCTTAGGTCCTTTCAAATATAAAATTAGCCAGGCTTAGTGGTACACACTATGGAGGCAGAGGCAAGAGGATTGCCACAAGTTCAAGGCCAGCTTGGCCTATATATTTTGGGACTGGGGAGATAGCTCAGCACTATAAGCACCTGCTCAGAAGGTGCAAGGTCCTGTATGTATTATATATATATATATATATATATATATATATATATATACATTTAAATTTCGATGATTGTGAAACTTAATGTTGATTCAAATTTATAATCCCTAAAAGAGAATATATATAACATAAAAATATATATAACATTATAGATATATAAATAATATATCTATAATGGACTCCATGTGGTTAAAAAAATCAGACCATGGCAGAATTGGGGTGGGAAAGAAGTATAAATTCACAGATTAAAAGAAAACAAATAAACAAACAGATTTTATAACTTTTGATAGAAGGAACATGGCATATACTACCAAACACTTGGCTTTTCCTCCCTATAAACAAGTCTAAAAGATATATTTAAGTATGTCTTTGTTGGGTTTTTTGGCAGAACCGGAGATTGAACTCAGGCCCTTGCACTTGCCAGGAAAGTGCTTATTCCACTGAGCCATCTCCCTGGCCCTGTTTATTTATTTTTTATTTATTTATTTTGCATTTAGTACAAAGCCTACAGGGTCTACAAGGTCTCACTACTAGATCGGACTCAGTGATTCTCCTGTTTTCAGCCTCCCAAGCGCTGGGATTACAGGCACACACCACCACTCCCAGCCTCAGCTGCTCTCTCAGTGTGCCCCAGGGGTGCCATAGCACTCCAGGGATCGAACCCTGGCCACTGCATCTGCCTAAGCAGGTGCTTTAGTCCTGAGCTATTTGGCTGGCCCAGTATATGTCCTTATGATTGAACTCAGGTGTTTGTGATTGCCAGCCAGGCACTTAGACCACTGGGCTATCTCTCCACGCCCAGTATATGTCTTTAGAAGGGAAAACATCTGATAAACTGTATCAGTAACTGATCAATTGCATTAGGGACAGAAGGATGTGGGAAGGAAAAAGCCCTGGAAAGAATTAAAAGTAAAATCATGTCGGGTGTGGTGGTGCACACTTGTAACCCCAACACTCTAGAGGCTGAGGCAGGAGGAGTGGCACAAGCTCAACTTACAGATGAGCCAGGCCTACACAGTAAGTTCAAGGCCGGCATGAACTGGGTTACATAGCAGACCCTGTCTCAAAATAAGTAAGACAAGACAAGATAAGATGATAAGATAAGGCAAGATAAGATAAGAAAATGATAAGATAAGATACCACAAGGTAAGGTAAGATAAGACAAGATAATTTTCAAGGACCTACCGGGCACTGACAAACAAAAACAAAAAAAGAAATGAGGATTTACAATATTAATATTGGACAAGGCTAAATTGAAAAAAAAAATATTATATAAGACAAAACATCAGCCATAATGCTAAAGGATAAGGAACACAATAGGAATGGTTGTCCTAACACTTCATGCTCTGGATAATGCAGCATCAAAACACACGAAGCACAGTTCCCCAGTGAGTACACCGGGGAAGCCAGTGAAAATGCGAGCAATCGCCTGCGCTTAGGGCTCAGCTAATTAAGGACATACATGATCGTATAGAGAGAGAAAGAACACACAGGACAGAGAACATTCCTCCTCTTCACATGCCGATGGCGTATGTGTGATGAGCTCACAGTCACCAGGGCCGAACGCATGGACTGGATATAGGGTGCTGAGCTAGATCCAGGGAGAAGGGAAGGCAGCAGGCAAGGGCAGCGGAGGGATTATAGCAAGCAAATTAGCAAATCCAGCTGAGCAAATAAGTAAATATATGGATGATGACGAAGGTCCCAACGCCCACTGCTTACGAAGATATTTACACATGGAAAAGGAGAGGACTAGAAGGGCTCTGGGGGCCGAGCTAATATGGGAGGCACTGGCAGAAACTCTCGCTCTCTCTCTATATATATGGCTAGATAATAGAAATAATCTACAGATGAGCAGTGGGGAGGAGATGTGTGCTCGTACACGCACGTGCACGCACGCACACCCAGAAGTGACAACCTCCCAGGTGCAATGAGCGTGCTGAATGCCCAGATCTTGCTTTTAAATAGCGTCTTCCATGAAAACGGACCAAGGCTTCTTGGTTCCATGGCTAAGAGAGGCAGTGCCAGAGGAGAAGTTGGAGCCAGGATACTGCAGCGTGTCAGAAAGAAAGAATATGCCCGGCGAACGATGGAGCGGTGCCGAGGATAGAAGAGCGAGTCCGTCTGTCAGGGCATCTCAGCAGCCACATCTGGGACCATTTGAGCACCAGAATAAATAATGACAGAAATAGGTTATAAAGTAGGATTCTCTGAGTATCTCCTGGCACAAATACCAGCATCCATCTACGTATACAAAAGGAAAAGCTCTCCCTTGTGGTATGCTATTGACTAGCAGAAGAAGCAACGAAGAGAGAGAAAATCACCACTCGGCAATCTTCGTGGAAATGGTCCCTCTAGCAGGAGCTGTCGCTGGATATTGGCTTCAGCTCAGAAAACCTGCCGGCAACATACCGAGCAGTTACAAAAGGCAATGCTTGAGGTTCAGATGAGAAACCTGGCGGGTACCAACATGACCAGGTGCTCAGGGTAACGTCCCCAGGTAGAACAGGCCACCAGCACGTGCTGCCCGAGCTCATGGGCTGCCAAGGCCTCATTTCTATGGTCCTGCCACCCAGGAAGTGCAACCTGACTGTTGCACAGACTGAAAGAAATGTCAGCGGGACTTGGGGGCTTGAGAGGGTAAGGTCCATATCCTTGAAGACTGCTGAGGGGTCAGAGGAGAAGCAGAGGAACTGCCAGCGCTTGGAGGCAACTGAAAACCCACAAGAACTAAATGCATATGCTTGGAGAAAATCCAGGACCAGGAGGGACAGGACCTACTGTTAGAACAGTAGAGTGGAGTCTGTGGAGTGGATGGTGGTGTTTGTACCGATGGGTAGAGTATGGGCTGGGTCTGGGGGAGTCCGTACTGTAAGTGTCCAGAGATGAATGGATATTATGTCTGTTGCAAGACAGAGACAGAGAAAGAGAGAGAGACAGAGACAGAGACAGACAGAGACAAAGAGACATGGATAAAAAGAGGGAGGGAGAAAAGAAGGAGGGAGGGAGAGACTGTATGCCGTGCCAGCCTCCAAGACCCAGAGAAGTGGCACACATCTGTAATCCCAATGCTGGGGAGGCTAAGACAGGAAAATCATTACAAGTCCAAACTGTGCAGTGAGACCCTGCACCAAATAAATGAATAAATTATTAAAAAGATGACTGATACAGAATAGGAGTAAGTGAATAACTAAAAACAATAAAGTATTCTTTTTTTTTTTGTATTTTAGGGAAAGGTCTACAGGGTGTTCAGGGTTGGTACTAGATCAGACTTGTAGCGAGCCGCCTGTTTACAGCCCCCCAAGATCTGGGATTACCGGTGTGCCCCCAGGGCCAGTCTCAGTTGCCATCTCAGCACACCCTTGGGGGTGGGGCTGGCACATAGGGATCTAACCGGCTGCTGTGTCTGCCTAAGCAGGCATTTTAATGCAGTAAACTATGGGATTTATATACTTTTAAAAATAAGTGTGTGGGGTCTGGAGAGGTAGCTCAGTGGAATAAATGCTTACCCGGCAAGCACAAGGGCCTGAGTTCAATCCCTGGTTCCCCCAAAAAATAAAATAAAATAAAAAAATAAGTGTGTATATTCATTAATTTGGTTAATTCAGCAAATATGTATAAATTATTTGATAAGGTTATAGATGTGTAAAGATTAATAAAGCACAGTGTCTCTCCTTCTGCAACTGAAATTGTAGTTGAGAAGACAGAGATGGACACAAACAATATTTTTAACATATTAAATGAAAAATAAAAGTTATAGAATGCCTTCTTTTTAAAAAAAAAAAAAAAGAATTCCACGAATGGCAATATGAGTCCATGAAAAACAGTATGAGTACAGGATGTATCAGGGTCCAGCAATAGCTGTGCTTTCTAGGGAATGAGTTAAAAATGGGGAAAATTTTGCTTTCTATAGTATTTGGAAATTTTTACAGTGAGGGGAAAAGCCATAAAAATATCTATGACTAAGAAGAAACAAACAACACAACATTACCTGAACACAAAATAGGGAGAGGCCTGGTTTTGGTCTCTTTACACTGCGCTGCAGCTTCACCCGGGGAGAAATTGACCTAAATTATTATTAATTGCAGTTGTAGGCCTCAGCACTTTGCCATGTCTGCAATTTTAAAAAGTAAACAAACATCTTGTTCTCGAGATAATCCCTACATGTTTATATTTGGTCTTCCTGAGAAGGGACGTTTTGTGACTCACCAGGGCCGCAGGGAGGAAGGGCAGAGGCAGTCCCTTCACAGAGGGGGGGTTTGTCGCCACTGCCCAGGCCTGTGGGGTGGGCGGGCACCCACGGCCACCAGTGTAGCCACAGAGGGTCCGCGGGCTACAGCGCTTTTCTCCGCTGAAACGCCCAGGGGCCCCAGCCTTCCCTGCTCACAGGTACAGCAGCAGGGGGGCTTGATAAACCTAAAGCCAGAACTGGAATGTAGCGATTCCTTCCCTTATGAATGTCAACAACGAACCTCAGTCACATTAGCTGTGCTCCACTTTGTCACCAAGAGAAAGCACAGATATTTTCATGTCACATTACAGTCACTGCTGCTATCTCAAAAGATTATTTACACTCATCACTGCTTTGAAATTATGATACTAATTAGCTCTGTCCTAGCTCTTGTTATTTAGTATGTTAATAAAGTACTTATTACTCTATCAAAAATGTGGTTTTTTTTTGTATTTTTGACAGCTGTGTGCCAATGTAATTGGAATCCTTTGTAAGGTAATGTATTTTATTTTATGCATTTAAAAGATTAGCTCTCCAGCCAAATAGCTGAGAGGATTTAAGTGCCTGCAAGCAGGCACAGGGGCCAGGCTTCAATTCCAGGGCCTGCTGTGCTAGCCCCGCCCCTGGGGCAGGCTGAGATGGCGATTGAGACTGGGCGTGGTGGCACAGTCCTGTAATCCCAGCTCTGTAAACAGGTGATCACTATGAGTCTGATCTAGTAGTGAATCCTGAACACCCTGCAGACTCCTCCCTAAAATACCCCCCCCACACACACACACACAAAGATTAGCTCAGAGAAAAAAGATCCATAGCTCAGGAAAGTTAGGGACTTTTGGTATTGAGAATTACAAAAGATTGAGAGTCCCAAGAGGCCTGATGAAACCTCTAAGAACCAAGCTTGACTTTGCTTGACACCTGGACAGGAGGGGTCCAGATTTCCAATTCTGCTTCAGACATGCTGGCAAGACTCGGCTTGCTCCCTCCCGCTATGCAGGCTCCTGGTCCTTTGGCCCTGCCTCCCAACAAACATCAGATCCGTGGCCTGGCCACATCTGCTTGTCTCCTGGGTCCCACACAGGCCTCTGCTTCTCTAGCCTTGCCCCAGGCCTACCTAGCTATTTCACAGATACCGCCATTACTGTCTAAGAGGGAGAAGCCAGGGTCCTTCAGCTGAGTCAGCAGCACTCCCAGAATCACCCCCTGCCTCAGGCTCCAGCACCTCCTGGCCAGGCTGCTCTTCCTGGAGCACCAGCCCCTCTCTCTGGCACCCCACAGGCACCCTCAACCCAGGGAGCCAGCCTCAGACCCCATGGCCAAACTGTGGAATTGTGGACAACCAGGACTAGACTATCCTGAGCCTTAGTTCCCTCATCTGTGAAATGGGTGTCATTTTATCAGTACTGGGTCAAAGTGTGAGCTTTAAGGATACACTTATGGGCCTTCCCTGGATGTCCTTTTTCTTTTTTTTCCCCAGTACCAGGGATTGAACTCAGGACCTTGTGCTTGCCAGACAGGCATTTATGCCATTGAGCCAATTCCCTGGTCCTAGACATCCCGTTCCACAGAACAGAGCCTTTGCGGCATGGAAGATGGTGCCATCCACTCGGCTGCACTGTCTCTAACCCAACCACTCCCAAAACTGCTTCTGTAAAACAGTGTTCAGCCAGGTCCTGCTGAGTAGCCCTGCACCCCCACATCCAGATTCAGTCGGGACCACGGTGTCCACCCACATGGAGGAGGAGCGCCACCAGCTACAATCCTAGAAGAAGGGAAGGGGGCCGCAGCCCCTCCAGGAGTCTTAAATACCCTTGCCTTTTGATCCAGCAGTCTGCCTCCTAGGACTCTACCTACACACCAGAACTTCCATGTCTAAAGATGTTTATAAAAACATGCAGGCTGCAGCCTTCAAAGAGAAAGGCAATCAGAAGCGCTTAAGAATCGGTCCTGGGCTGGGGAGATAGCTTGGCACTCTAAGCACCCGCCCGGCAAGTGCAAGGACCTGAGTTCAATCTTGAGTTCTGCATGCTGTGTTGGCCCAGGAACCCTGGTCATGCCATGCTGGCCCTAAACCAGGCGTGGTGGTACACGCCTATAATCCAAGAGCTAGGGAGGCTGAGACAGGAGGATCATTCTGAGTCCAAACTATGTAGCAAGACCCTGTATCATAAAATAAAATGAATATCTCCTTAAGGGAGAAGATGAATGTGTCATCTGGATGGATCTCTTGCATTTTCCTTCCATGCTTCATTCAGCAAACATTTGTTGAGGGCCTACTGTGTGCTCAGCACTCTTTCATGTCAAAGGAGAAGCTGGTGCCAGAAATCTGAGCCTTTAGCAAGAGCAGAGCTGAGCTACACTTCCCAGAAAAGTAAGCACAGCAGCTTGGCCTCTATGGGGACCCCGGCAGGGAAGAGGTTCTCTCATTTCTCACTTTGCGTTTTTCTAAAATGGTGGAGAAGTACATAGGTCTTTCCATAATGACATGGAATGGTGTTCAAAGATGACCGAGGAGGGGGATGGGATAGTGGCAGAATAATAAGACTAATAGAATATCACTCCTAAAACGATGTGGTTCTGTGTGTCCGTGTGGGGGCAGATACGCAGTGACACACGACAAGCTGTTCATACAAGTTATTGCCTAGGAATGGGAGAGAGAAGAGGTGGTCTAGGTGCCTTTCCTGTGTGGCAGTGCCTGGTGCCAGAAGCACAGCCTAAAGCTCTGAGTTCAGGGCAGAGTACCTGATGATTCCTCAAAAGATGTTGAAGTTTGGAAAAGCTGGCAGAATGGGGTATTTTGTTGAATAAATACTATGATTCCTAGGGCTGGGCGTGGTGGTACATGCCTGTAATCCCAGCACTCGGGAGGCTGAGGCAGGAGGATTGTTGTGAGTTCAAGACCAGCCTGAGCTACAAAGTGAGCTTAAGGCCAGCCTGAACTGCATAGTGAGGCCCTGTCTCAAAAAGACAAAAAAAAAAAAAAAAAAATACTATGATTCCTAGATAAGCTAGGTCAACTTTTTCTCAGAAAAAGTTGTACATGGCACCAGCTTCTCTTTTGAGCCCGGCAGTGCCCAGCACACAGTAGGTCTTCAATAAATGTTTGTTGATTGGCTCAGTGAGTGTAGAGTAGGAGGGGTAAGAGATTTGAATGACCCCAAGAGTCGAAATTCCCAACTGAGAGCTTTGTGTGTCCAAGAAAAGGATGGAGCAGGGTGAGTCTGAGTGTGTTATGTCTGAGGCAACTGAGGACCCACGGGGACTCCTGAGACACTTGGCTGTCTGGGACAGGGGCTCAGAGAGAGATCTGGCTGTGCAAAGGAGCCTGACCTAAGTGACTACAACAGAAAGCACAGCCTTCCACCCATCCCAGATGCAGATACACTGAGGCTTGAGCCCATCTCCTCCAGGGATCAACGGTGACACTTGGAGCAGGCTCTCTTATCTGGCTGAGCCTCAGTTTCCTCATCTACAATATGGGAAGAACACTGCGACACGCGAATGTGCGCGGGTGCGTGTGAGCACGCATGCGTGCACACACACACACGTATCCTGGGGTTGTTATAGTTCAATAGCCCCCAACCCCTGACTACGTGGCAGATGCATCTGTCTCCTTTCTACAGGGGCAGTAGCAGCCCCAGGAAGCCGGCTCTGTGCCTGGGGCTCGCATGCCATCTTCCGACTGTCTCTTAGAGCTCAGAGCTCCCACCAGGCCAGGGAACCCATGGATCTGAGGCAGGCTGTTGATTGCTGGTGAGCCGGAGGTAAGGGGTCTCCCACCCACTTGTGGAGCACGCAGCCAGCACAGTTAGCCGTGGTGATACTGGCAGCGGATGGGGGGCACGGACCGCGACGTTGAACACTGCTGCGATGACGATAATTCACGGCACAGGCCTCACCGCGCCCCCCGTGGGTGCCATGACATCAGAGCCCTTAGAAAGTGCGCGCTGTACTTCCAGCTCCTCAAACACCAAGCTAGAGAGAAAATGCTGGGTGAATCTAACCCACAGGGTCCCCACCTACCAAGCTATTTGCATCAGTGTATCCTAGAGGCAACCTGGAGCCTTCACTGCTGCTTACAGCCAATTTGAAAGAAACTCGCAAAACTAATCAATAAGCCATTGGCTTAGACACAAAAACACAAAGATCCTCAGTATCAGGTCATGGAAGCTGTTTGTCTCCATTTCAGTGCTGAACACAATCAGATGTCAGTCTACATTTTCATATGCATTTGTTTTCCTAAATCAAACAAGATCCATCATTCACAGATGTATTTGTCAACAAGCTGTGTTACATAATTAATTCAACAAGCTGTGTTACATAATTAATACAAAATAAATTAATAGCACATACCTCCTTTTCAAGGGACAGGATAAAAAAATGGCTCTTGCTGTATTAAACATGAACTCTGGAATACAGTCTTTAACAAGATGCCTCGCTAAAGAATTAACTACCACCTGACATATACCATATTGAAGAAAAAAAAGACCGAAAAGAAATAGATTCCAAATCTTCTTAGAGGGTGCAGGGATTATTTGTTTTGCTGTGAATGGGCTCTTTCATGTGGCTCCCTGGAGACCCGGATGAGGAAAAGTGGGAAGTGAGGGTCAAGCTGCTGGTCCCTCAGGGAAGAATTGGGGCCCTAAGGCGCTGGTACTGCTTCCTAGGCTGGAGAGGGCCCAGTCTCTGATCCTAAACATCCCGTCCCAGCCTCCCACCTGGAGCATCTCTCAACGACCACCCGCCCTCCTTTCTGAGTGGTGCCTCTCCCACTGCTGGCTGTCTCTTTGGTCTGTGGCAGGCCCTCCACCCCAACCCTAGAGCTCACTGGTTCCCAGCTCTTGCTGAATGTGCTTATGGAACAATGTCACACCAGAACCTCTTGTTCCCTGACCCCACCAGGTATGGCCTTCCCCAGTCCTTGCTCTGTCCCATACCTTTCAAGAGGCCTCCTTGTCCAGCCCACGAGAACATGTGTCAGCTCCCAGTCCAGCGGGGCCACAGGGTGAGCAGAGCCTTGTCAGGAGTTGTTTGCACTGCAGTGACCTCTGTGAGACTGTCCCCTATAGCCTCAGCATGCCCACCTCTCAGATGAAAGTCTCACCCTGCTCAGGGCTTGTCCCCAAACCTTCTGCAGTCTGCTTAGCCCAGGCCTCCATCCTGCCTTCCTAGACCCAGCAGCCATCACTCCTCGCCTCAGCTCCCTGCAGCCCCACCTGGACCCCAGCAGAGTCTATGTATTTTTTTCATGGAGCACTCCATGTTCCCACTGCTGCTCTGCTGCTGGCCAGGCCTGGACCCTCTTCTCACCCTCCCAGGGCCCAGTTCCCACCTCACATACCTGCAGGATTGAACCCAGGACATTCTGACCAAGCTACCTCATCCTGAAGTTTTTTTGTTTTTCTTTTTTAAGGCAGAGTCTCTAAACTGTCACATTCCCCAGGGCTGGGCTACAACTTGTGGTCCTTCTGCCTCACCCCCAGAGGACTAGGATTACAGGGTGTAACACCACGCCCACCGCAAGCCTTTTATCCAGCATTCTCTCACCTCTGAGCCTCAGCATGTTCCTGTCCCACCTTCAGGCACCTAGCACTTCTCGATCCACTGCTCTCTGACTAAAATGCCACCCTTCAGAGATGTCTCCCCTGACTACACCATGTAAAGTCCCACTGACACCCCAACACCCTAGGCCAGAGGAGCATCATTCCTTCACCCCACAAGTCAGAGAGGCCATCTGTTGGTTCATGTGCTTGCTGATTTACAATCAAGGTTGTCTTCAAAGTGCCTGCTATTTCCCCAGGGCCTGTGGTGGTGCTGGCACATAGTAGGTGCTCAGGAAATAGTGGCTGAATGGAAGAAAGTTAGCAGTGGTTGTGTGTAGCACCCCATGAGGGAGGTCTGGTTGGATGTGAGGGGCAGTCACTGAGAAACAACACAAAACACACCACCAAGGAAGGTTTTCTGAGACTTCCTTGGGGTCTCATTCCAGACTCCAGCTCTACAGAACTGCCATTACCTCCCAGCACATCCCTGCCATGCTGCTCCAGTTGGCTGGCAGAGCCATGAGGAAAAGTATGTTTTAGAAATAGGACAAATTGCTACCCCGGTCCCTGTGGGTGGGAATGGAACAAGTTTGGTAACATGGGTTGACCACCTGTCCAGATGTGGACATGCTGAAGAGCTTGTGAGGGGCGTGAGCCACCACTGCTTTGGTGCGTGAATGGGGACAGTTCAGCCCACTCACAAGTTTGTGCGGCTGCAAGTGTGGACAGATGGAAAGGACTGCACATGGCTGGCTTGTGGCAGCTCTTGAGACCCATGACTGTCTCTCTCTGGTCCTGTCCCCTCCTTGTTTCCTGGCCGGTCCTTGAATCAGAGAAATTCTAGAATGCAGACTGTGTCTCTAGGTATTCAGAACCAATTACCAAGTTTCTGCGGGTGTCTGGCTACCTCTCGGGATGTTGAGAGTCTTAATTAATTTTATGATCTGAAAGGGTTTGATGTTCCAGGAATAAAAAGGCATAAGGGAGCTCAGACTATTTTCAGGAACATTAATTATTTAATGGACACTATTTCTAGAAAATTAGGACTGTTAAATATAAGTGTGGGGTTGGAAGTGCTAAGATTATTTTAACCCTAAATCCCACTCCCTCACCTGCTATAAAGAAGATGCATTGGTCCGGCAGGAGGAAGAGAAGGTGCCAGTCAGAACATGCGCTCTGCTTTTGCTGCATGACCTTGGGCAGGTTGCTGTCCCTTTCTGACCTCAGTTTTGTCACCTGTTAGAGTTCTATGTTAGATGGTTTCCTGGGTCCTCAAGCTGGGCTCCACTCAGTGGGTCTTGATGAGCCCAGAAATCCACATCTTAACAAAGCTCACAAATCTGTCCCAGAAACCTCTGGGCCACACTCAAAAGAAAGCTGGCTGTGACCCTGTGACAAACAAAGAGGACACTTATACATGAAGAATATCCATTTTCATTGGCTGCGTACATGCTAAAAGGGCATATTAAACTACATTTAGATGAATTTTTGCAGCCCTTGGTGCTCCTCTTCATTAGAGTTCATGTGGTTAATTCTGGGGTCAAAACATAAAAGTTTCCTCTCATAATTGGTTCCTAATCAGCTTGCTACAGTAACTCCCTGAGGAGAAGTCATATCCACAGGAACTGGCTGAGAAACACACGGCCCAGCACTATGCAGAGACTGAGTACATATAAGGGTGTCCTGAGCACTAAGAGGAATCTCTTGCATTTGAATATCTGGGAATATAAAGCCATTTACCCAGCCAGCCATCAATCCACCCCATCCACCCATTCACCCATCATTCAGCCACCAACCATGCCCATCAATCCATCTCTCAAGCCATCCAACCATTCCTCCAGAAAATACTTGTGGAGGACCTACTATGTGACAGGCACTGGAAAGACGGTTAACAAAGACAACTTGGTCTGTACTCTTGCACCTCTAGTCTTTGGAAGAATATAAACATTAAACAAGTTGAACATTGAACAAGCCACTAATACAGTCAAGCTGAAAGCAAAAATCCTGTGAAAGAACACACTCGAACTCTGAAATAGAGATAAAGCTAGGAAAAGAAAACTGACTTGAGTAAGTTGATGCTAACTGAGGAAGTAGGGTTGGGGAGATAGCTCAGCAGCATAAGAGCCTGCTTGGCAAATAAAAGGCCCTGAGTTCAATCCCCAGTACCAATCAATCAATCAATAACTGAGGAAGTAACATCAACACTGAGACTTGAAGGCTGAGAAGGCAGAGTGTAAAAACCTTCTGGACAGAAAGAACCTTCAGTGCAAAGACCTGGGTATGAATTACTCCCTCCCCAGCTCCACTGCCCTCCCGAGTGCTCCAACTGAATGATTTCACTTCAGCTTGCACACTTTAAGTGACTGGCATTGACTGCTTCTACTAATTGCTCCCCAAATTCCTTCTCTTATAAGTCCTGTAATGTGTGCTCTTTGGTCTGGGTTACGGTCTCAAAGCCACACATGTTACTCTAAGCAGTCCACAGACACCCGTGGACAACTGAGAACAACTATGCCCCAGGCAAGCTTCCTCTTTGCCCAACACACCACCCCACTTCCGCTAGCCATGAGCCACCCCAACTAGGCTAAATGGCATCAGTTCTATGACTGCATGCTCTCCTTAGCCTACAAATTCAGTGCTAATGTGGTCTGAACTGGATGGCAACCAGCAGGGCTCTTAGCACCTTTTTCTAGCTCTATTAATGCAATATTTTTTTTCTTCTTTCACAAAATGAATCATGTCCTCAAAACAATTAAAAATAGAATTATCCATTGATCCAGCAAGTTTGCTTCTGAGAATATAACCAAAAGATCTAAATGCGGGCTCCATGAGAGATATTTATACATCCGTGTTTGTAACAGCATCATTCATGATAGCAGAAGGTGGAAGCAAGCCCAGTATCTGTGGACAGATGGATGGTAAACAAACTGTGGTACCGAGAGTACATGGAATATTTTCAGTCTTAACAAAGAAGGAATGGACTAGGGACCGGGGTTTGATTTCCGGCACCACATGCCACGCCAGCCCACCCCTGGGTGTACTGAGCCAGCCACCAAGTCCAGGCCTGGTGGAGCACGCCTGTAATCCCAGCACTGGGGAGGCTGGCAACAGGAGGATCACTATGAGTCCAAGCTGCATAGTAACACCCTGTACAAAATATATAAATACATAAATAAGTAATTAAATAAACATATTTAAAAAGAAGGAAAGTCCCAATACATGCTACAGCATGGTGCGTGTTACGGACATTATGCAACAAGAAATACATCAGTCAAGGAAGAACAGAGATCATATGGCTTCATTTTCATGAGGCACCGTGAGTTGTCCAATCATAGACACAGAAAGGGCAGAATCTCTGTTTAAAGAGGATAGAGGTGGAGTTTCATAAGATAAAAAGATTTCCAGAGATTTGGTGTAATGAGAGTGTACTTAACTCTACAAAACTATGCATTTTTCAAAAGGTTAATATAGTAAATTTTATATGTAATTTCTTATAATGTTTTTAAAAACAAAGCACCCCTCTACTTGAAATCAGAGGTGTGGCTTGTTCAACTCAAGAGTTTCTACAATCACAAAAATGCAGAGCTAGGAAGATAGTTCAGTTGTCTCAGCTCCTGCCTGACAAGCCCAAGGACCTGAGTTTAATCCCCTAGTACCACATGCCACGTCAGCCCCAGAACCCAGGGCTGATTCGCCCCTAAACTGGACATGGTGGTGCATAACTGTAATCCCAGCCCTGGGGAGGCTGAGACAGAAGGATCACTACAAGTCTGAACTGCATAACAAGACCCTGTATCAAATAAGTTACATTTTAAAACTGTTTAAAAATCATGAAAATGGGGGCTGGGGAGATGGCTCAGTGGAATAAGCGCTTCCCTGACAATCACAAAAGCTCAGTTCAATCCCTGGTTCCACCAAAAAAATAAATAAATAATAAAAATCGTGAAAATGCCATAAACCACAGCGCCTTTCACTGGCAACATTGATGAGAAGAGGGCTCATTAGATGGCTAAAGATTGATTTCCAAACTGTCAGTGAGCGGTGTGGTCCATACGTTCAGAAGCAGTGTGTCCTGCAATGCACTAAAGCTGGCTTATGACGAATCCATAGTTAATTGCTATCAGTGGAGTCAACGTGTGTGAATATTGCAAGCAGTTAATTGACTTTTAAAAGAATAGTGGCAGCAAGCTAATTAAATATCAAGTTAGGGAATGTGTTAATTGATATTTAATAAGGATGTCAATTGATGTCTAACTAGCCAATATGTCTCTTAAAATATGTCAATTAGTTGCCTAAAGATACTTTCAAGGGGATTAGGAATTGAATGTGTTAGGATGTAATTTGGGTTTTTTTTTCTTCTTCTTCCCTTAATTACACATCTCATCATCCCTGCCAACTTTCTCTGGGTTGCAGAGACATCTGATGGCCAGGCTGTCTTTACAAACAGACCCACAGAGCTGGGGCAGACTCTTGCGGGGGAAATGTCAAAAGTGCCTGTATGAAAATGGGATCCAGAGAAGATGAAGTTCTCCATCCTTTGCCCACATCCTCAAGGGCAGGTTTGGGATTGTCACATACCAAAACCACAGATAGAAAGTGGGCATGCTGGCACAGCCTGTAATTCCAGCACTCTAGAAGGCCGAGGCAGGAGGACAGCCCACTTGCTCAGGCCCAGCCCAGGGGACTTAGTGAGACCTTGCCACAAAATAACAACAACAACAATAATAATAATAATGGGCTGAGGTATAGTGCAGCTCAATCCTTAATATTGTAAAAATAATAACAGTGAAAAGAAACAAAGAGCACAGAGCCTGTTTGTGGTGTGTTCACCTTTCCTGACACCTCCACCTTTTGCTGCCCCAGGACTAGAGGGTGGGGGGTCTTCAAAGCCACAATCTGCGTGCCCCTTACCCAAGAGGACTCTCCTACCCAGGTCAGGGGCCGGCCTTCCTCTCTGCCGCCTGGTCACAGTAAGAAGTTTAATCAGGAGAGCACTGTGTAACGTGGAAACGTAGCAGCAGCTCACTTGCTTTCCGGATACGTTCACCAGACTACATTCATAGGGATGGAGGCTTTGTCCAGCCTCCCACTCACCCAGCATCCACTGCTTGCCAGTGTGTGCCAGGCAGTCAGCTCGGGGCTGGGGCCCACTGTGAACCCCACCCTCCAGGAACCCAGAGCCAGCGGAAAGAATCAGGACAAGGGGATCAAATGTCCCCAGGGACACATCATAAAAACATGGGTGTGAGACTGAAGCCTATCACGGGGTTGGCCTGACCTGGAGGGTGAGGGAAGGTATCCAGAGGAAGCGAGGCCTGAGTGGACAGTGAAAGGTGAGTCGGTAGGGGGCAGCTGAGGTGGGAAGAACTTTCAGGACAGAGGGGCAGCCCAGCGAAGGGCCAGAGAAAAAGA
Organism: Ctenomys sociabilis; assembly: GCA_004027165.1. Lineage (NCBI taxonomy): Eukaryota > Metazoa > Chordata > Mammalia > Rodentia > Ctenomyidae > Ctenomys > Ctenomys sociabilis. The sequence continues at coordinate 229,817 of PVKA01000197.1, forward strand.
GGTGTGGGGTGTGTGCTTGAGTTGAAGATGGCCAGTGGGCATCTGCGAGATGAGGCGTACAGCTATGTGCTGCGGCAGCTTCAGCGCCAGCCGACTCCTGATGCTCGCGCTTCCGGCAGAGCAGGAAGTCGTGACGGCCGGAAGGCTTTGCTGCCGCCCATCCCTCTCTGGGGCCTTCTGGAAAAACAGGAGTGGCTGGGAACGACGTGGCGTCTATAGAGTGGAAGCTTAGAATCAAGTGGATTATGCTTCATTTACAGCGTGGCTTCTGGGCTCCTGTGACTGAAAGGATGGGCTGGGCTGTGACCATCATTCGAAGTGTCCATTCATGGGTCCCCCCATGGCTTGAGTTTCTTCCCAGCACAGCTGCCACCTGGTGATCAGGTATCTTACGTGGCAACTCGGCACCCAAGAGCTGCCTTCCCACCAAACAAGACAGATCCTTACATGGCCATTGTCACCTTAGCCTCAGGAGTCACATAGGATCATTGCTGCCATGTTCTATAAATTAAAATGGTAACTGTCTAGACCCAAGGCCGAGAGCATTATTTGCAGCCATATTTTTTTTTTATTTATGCATTTAGTACAGGAACTATTACACAGATCAGACTTGCAGCGATCCTTCCTCTTTTCCAGCCTCCAAGTGCTGGAATTACAGGCGCGCACCACCACGCCCAATCTCGATTGCATCTCAGTGTGCCCCAGGGGGGCAGGTTGAGGACCAAGCCCCTGGCCCCTGCATCTGCCTAAGCAAGGGCTTTAATCTGCTGAACTATCTGGCTGGCCCTACAGCCATATTTTTAAACCAGCAGCGTCCCTAATGAGAGCAGGACCCTGGAAGAGGATCCAAGTGGCAGAGCAGTGTGATCCGCTTTGCATTTGAAGGATATGCTGACCAGGGTAGAGAGCATCGGGGCAGAACAGAAGCAGAGAGACCAGGGAGGAGGGGAAGAAGTCTGCAAGGCAAGCACTGCTTGTGGGTGGGTGAAGGCGAAAGCAGTGGAGATGCACACACATGTGAGGCGTCCAGAGAACCTCGAGGAGATGGAGTTTACAGGCCTGGGCGATGAATCAGAGGCGCAGGCGCAGGGAGGGAGTGTCGGGCACGCCCTCCCCCTTGGCTGCTGAGGAGATGGCTGCACTGTCCCTCAGGTGCATTCTTAGGTGGGAGAAGGGGGGAATATATTTTAGTGAGTGTATTAGTTATTATAACAAAGTATCTGAGGTAATCAGTTTTTAGAAAGAAAAGTTTAAGCCAGGCATGGTGGCACCTGTAGTCCCAGTGCTCAGGACACTAAGACAGAAAGATTGCCATGAGTTTGGGGCCAGTGTAGGCTACATAGTGAGTTCAGGGCCAGCTTGAACAACATATCAAAACCCTGTCCTAAAGAACCAAAAAAAAAGAAGTTCATAAAGAGAATAAGTTCACTGCAGCTCACAGTTTTGGAGGTTCGAGTACATGAGCAATTGGTCTTGTCACTTTGGGGCACATGGGAAGGCAGCACACCATAGATGGCATGAGAGGGTGGCAGAGCAAGACTGCTCACGGAGGGCCAAGAAGGAGAGGCCAGAGACCCGTGATGCGCCCCCAGTGGCCTGCAGTCTTTATATTACACTCTCTCTCTCCCCCTCTCCCTCTCTCTCCCTCTCTTTCTCTCTCTCTGTCTCTTTCTCTGTGTGTGAGTCTCTCTCTCCCTCTGTCTCTCTCTCTGATTCTCTGTCTCTCTGTCTCTTCCTCTCTCTATTTCTCTTTTTTCTCTCTCTGTCTCTGTCTCTCTTCCTCTGTCTCTCTGCTTTTCTCTCTCTCTCGGTCTCTCTCTGTTTCTTTCTCTCTGTCTCTCTCTCTCTCTCTGCTTCTCTCTCTCTCTCTTTCTCTCTCTCTCTTTCCCCTCCCCCAAGGTCTCACTACACAGGCTGGCCTTGAACTCATTATGTACCTGTAGCTCTGGCCGCCCCGAATTCACTGCATCCCTCCCGCCTCACTCTCTCAAAGGCCAGGCTCACAGATGCACATCACCACACCCGATCTCATCTCTTCATTAAGGTTTTGCCGCTCCCAGCAGCAGCACCCTGGAGATCAAGCCTTTAGCACCTGGGCCTTTGGGGGGACATTCAACATCCAAACTGTAAAATTGAGGAAGAGCCTCATTTCATTAGGAAAGGATCTAGAGGCTGCAGACTGTCCAGGGGGAGATGCAAAGTGGGCATTAAGAAATACAGGCATGGATGCAGCTCAGGGTGGGCAGGAATTGAAGCCTTGGTTCGGGGATGGCCCCGGTCACTGGGGGACTGCAATGTGTGGAGATCAAGTGGAGGAGGAGTAGCGGAGGGAACAGCTGAGAAGCTCGAGGAGAACCAGGGGTGGGGTAGGATCCAGGAATTCTCAAGATGCAGGAGGCAGACAGTTCTACCTAAAGCCCCTGAGAGATCAAGATCAATACTTTCTTCCTAAGGAGGGGATTAGAATTTGTACTTGGATGGCCAGACACTGAACCCTGCTTCCATTCTTGCTTCCCTGGGGCAGGGCCTCCACAGAGGCCTCTCACTCCTCTCAAAATCTCAGCAGTGTCAGTTCTGAATCTGACAGAAATTATATAAAGTTCAAAAAATCAAGTGGTGGACATAGATCCAAAGGATTTTTGCAAAATGAAAGTATTCAGAAGGAAGGAGAGAGGAAAAGCATGAGAGGGAAGGGAGGAAGAGAGAGATGAACATAGAGACCCCAGGACCTTCCAGCCCTGGGTCTCTTGGGCAGGTCTACATGGCTGTTCTTCAAGTCCTTGGTGGTTCACCAGATAGCTTCAGCTTGCCCATCATCAAGTAGAGATCCCCAAATAAGGCAAAGAACCCTGCACCTGGGGAGAGAGTGCAGAAGGGAGAAGTGGGAGCTCCCGGGACCAGCCTGGACAAGCAGGTCCCTGCACTTCTCTTAACCTTCTCCTTCATAAAACTTCTAACAACAAACTAAGCATCTGGGACCCCCTTGACCCACATGCAGGATGACTGAGTGAGTCAGCTTCTAGAATAGCCTCAGAGGACCACGAGTCACAGTGAGATGCTACCTGTCCCCGCCAATAATCAAGCCCACTGCTGGTGTCATGAGGGAAGACTGGTACAGCTCAGCATGATCTCAGAGATAAAGCAAAGGTTTCAAATTCAGACAGGTCAGGTTCACATTCTGGTATTGCTAGCTGGATGTCCCTGAATGCATTTCTCAGCCTCTCCAGGGAAGCTCAAAAATAGATGCTCAGTCAGTTTGTCCCACCTCTCTGGTGGCAGGGGTCAGATGGGAAATAGGAGGATGGCTTCAGCTTACCCATTATCAAGTAAAGATCCCCAAATAAGGCAAAGAACCTAGCACTCAGGATCAATCAGCAAAGAGCCTGGCTCTTCTCACTTCTAACTAGAAGGGAAAACCATCAGCAGCTCTAGCTGCTCTTCTCAGAGATGCTTATTCAGTTACCAATAACAACGGTTGCCATGGAGATGGGCAGTCCATCCAGAGAGCCTAGAATTACTCTCAGGCCAGGGCCAGATTAGTTACCTTCATATCCTTTCAAACCAAAAAGGTGGCTTGAGCCCCAGCCTTCAATTACCCTGTGGGGGCAGGGCATCCTACCTTCTTTCTTCCTCTTCTTTCTGTCACAGTGGCTCAGTATCTGAAAGCTAATTCACCTGCAGGGCAAAGGCAGGGAAACACTTGTGGACTGCACAGCTCCTAAGGCCTTGGCAAGTCAGAAGACAGAGTTTGTCACAGTGGAGAAGAAGGAAGCACTATGATGATGGGGTGGCAGCAGGGCCTGAGGACTTGGGACAGCTCTGGAGGACTGCACAAGGACGGGCTCCATAGAGACAGCCAGGAACCAACAGGGATGCTTCCCGAGGTAGCCAGCTGGCTGGGCAGCTTGAGACAGGTCCCTAGAGGGGTGGGAATGTCTACGTTTGCATAAGACCTCAGTTTACTCCTGCAGAGAAGGAAGCCAAATGGGCAGACCAATCAGGAGGTTGGCCACCAAAGGAAGTGGGGATATGGCCTCCTGACAGGAGCACGAAATGCTCCAAGGAGATGGAACTTGAGCACAGCTAGCCAGTGCCATCACGGTAGAGATCCAGGGTGGTCCTGGAAGGTTACTCAGCACGAACAGGGCTTTCTAACAATGACAGCGCCATTCGTGGGCTGGCTGGTTTAAGTAGACACAGTGAGGTAAACTCACTAGTTGTCATTGAAGGCTCACAAAGAGTTCAGGCAATGCTGGGCAGAACATTTCCAAGAGGGTTTCTTGGCTGGCAGGCAGGACTAATGACCTTACAACCCCATCTTTTCTAACCTCATGATTCTGCAGTGAGTAAGGTGCCTCTAAGTCATCTTAGACCAGAATTTGCAAAACAGCGGCAGCCTCAGCCCTCGAGCTGCCTCTCTCCATGGCCAGGGTGGATGTGCTTTCTCAGCTCTTGCATAAAGAAATGATCTAGGGGTGCTTTCAAAGGCTGCATCTAGCACAGGTCTCTGTCCAGCAGCCTGCACAAGGCCTGGTCTAAAAGTCACAGGGAGAGAGCACCCACATGCAGGAGAGAAGGCTGGGAAGGAAACAAGTCCTTCTCTAGGGCCCAACAGGGCAAAAACAGCCAGATACCACTTGTGGGCTGAAATAAGATTGAAGAGATATCATAAAGCTTGGGCCTGGGCTACGTCCTATGTGCTTTCAGCTTCCTGCATGTGAAATGAAGGTCTCTGGACATCTCTGAGTCCTGGTTTTCCCAAGTGAGAAGCCAGACACTCAAACCTGCCAATAAAGCAGATTTGTTAGGACAACTGAAGAAGAATGCTGGGAAGCCCCCACTCCAGCACTAGTAATCAGTGATGGCTTGGGAACAGAAAAGTAAGGGGTGGATGTGGAGCTAGACTAACAGACCCTGAGTCGGTGATCAAAGCTGAGCTTAGCAAAGCAAAACCTACTTAGTCTCCTACTGCTGATGCGCCATTTGCCTTGTCCCCTCTGCTTCTCTCAAGGGCACCATGAAGCTCTCCAGAGGCTGCGTAACACTGGAGAACACAGCAAGTGGAAAGCAGCAGCAGATGCAAGGAGCCAGCCATCTACTGAGATGGACATGAAGAAATTGGAAAAAAAAGCAAAACAATGCCTCTTTTTGTTACTTTTTCTTGGTTGGGGAAAACAATCATTTTTTTATTAAAAGTTTAAGACTTTTGAATAGTTTTAAAAAGGACAAAGTAACAAGTGCTGGTGAAGATGTGGAGAAACTGGAACTCTTGTGCACTGTTGGCGGGAATGTAAGATGGTATGGAAATGTCCAGTGGTCACTGTGGAAAGCAATATGGTGCGTCTTCAACAAAATGCACATAGGATTCCATGTGACCAGTGCAGCCACTTCTGGGTATCTATGCAAAGAACTGAAAGTGTGGTCTCAAACATGTATTTGTACACCAATGCTCACAGTAGCATCAAAATATTCAAAAGGCAGAAGCCACTCAAATTTTGTCAGTGAATAAGTGGATGAATCCAATGTAGAATGTAAAAGCAATGAATGGAATGTTAGCCTCAAAAAGCAAGGCCATTCTGACTCACACTCCAGCATGGATGAGCCCTGAGGACACTCCTGCTAGTGAGATGAGCCAGTCCCAAAGGGACAAAGATCATCTGATTCCACTTATACAACTTATGTAGAATATGAAAAGTCAGGAACTGGGAAGATAGCTCAGTAGAAAAAGCTCTTGCCTGGCAAGTGCAAGGTCCTGAGTTCAATACTCAGTACAGCCAAAAAAAAGAAAGATCAGACAGCAGCTGGGGAAGGTGAAGGAGGGGGAGTTTGGGCTTTGTTTTATTTTTATTTTTTAAAGAGAATACAAAATCATGAAAGAAAAAGAAAAAGATATTTATAATGAGGGGCCAAGGAGATGGCTAAGTGGAATAAGTGCTTCCCTGGCAAGTGCAAGGGCCTGAGTTCAATCCCCTGTTCTGCCGGAAAAAAAAGATACAGAATTTTACTAAACAAAATAATAAGACTCATTCAACAGGTCAGGCCAGATAGCTCAGCAGACTAAAGTGCCTGCTTAGGAGGAGCGCAGCGACTGGGGCTCAAACCCCTGTGCTATGCTGGCCCCACCCCCAGGGCGCACAGCGATGGTGAATGAGACTGGGCGTGGTGACGTGCGCGGCTGAACACAGGAGGATCACTGCAAGTCCCGTCTACATAGTGAGACCTGTAGACCCTGCACTAAATAAATACGTAAAAATAAATAAATAAAACGACCAATTCAACAATTGTTGTTGTATTACATAATATTATCTTCAAGTTCGTTGTTTAGATTACCAGATATAAACATGCAAAATTGGAGAGAAAAAAGAAAAGAACTAAGCATTAATTGTTGCCCTTGTCAGTAAACCAGCAGAAATCAGCACTACAATTATCCAAGCTTATGTATGGATATGTGCATAACTATGTCTCTTTCTCTCCCTTTCTTTCTCTGTCCTTTCCCTCAACCCAGTTCCTTTGAACAGATTCTTTTCCTTTCACAGTATCTATTGTACCTTTCAGATTTTATTTAGTCTTTCAGGTTCGTAGGCTAGCGAGACCATGCCACGTTAGCACATGCGCATCTGATTTATTCCACTTACCAGTATGGTCTCTGAGGGAGTTATTGTCGAATGGACACAGGGCTTCACGACAGGATGAAGAGAAAGCTGCAGAAATGGGTGGGGTGATAGCTAAGCACCAACGCGAATAGACTTGAGAGTGATTACTGTGATAAAACCTGTTCTACATATTACACCCAGTAAAAATAAAATCTACTGAATAATATATAACTGTTACCTAAAAGGTTCTGGTAGAAATAAAGTGTCAAAAACCAAAAGATTATTTGTGTTGACATGCAATGGGAGTATTGTTCTTTTAAATAAGTTAATAAATAAATGTTTACATGTCTGAGTTTAAAGTCCAATGTGGTAGCGATCGATAGACATAACCCACATAAACAAAAGCACCTTAAGGTCCTAAAGAATTTTTAAGTGTATAAATTAGCATTCTTGAGACCAAATTGTCTGAGAAGGGTTACATGATGTGAATCTGTCCATTTTTATTTAGTTATTTTTTTGTGGAACTGAGGATTGAACTCAGACCCTTGTACTTGCCAAGCAAGCGCTTATTTCACTGAGCTATTTCCCCAGCCCCCTTGAATCTGTCAATTTTTCTAAGTGTTTTAACTTTCTATATAAAAAATTCTAGAAGTGTAAATACTCTAAGAACTGACTCTCCTCTTTCCTTCCCTTGAGTGGGCAAATTACTTAAACCTGATGGACCTCAGCACCCTCATCTGTCAAAAGGGCAGATCCTTCTAGTGCAGTTCATGAGTCAAACACATCCCCACAGCCACGGGGCTGCTGCCCCCACCCCAAGCTTCTGCAGAGCTCGGATCCTCTCTGTGTTGAGGAAGAAAGAGACTGTGCTCCTGTATTAATCAGATATCATTAATTTTTCAAAGTAGACAACAGCCCACTTACTCATCTCCCACAGAGCCTCATCTATAATTGATCCTGCACTGCACTTACCCAAATAGACCTAGAGAATGCCGGGCGCACGCGGGGCTCTGGGAGGGCTTTCTGCTGAAGAGCTGCCTCCCAGCAGCGAAGGCACTCACAGCTGTGACATGTTAGCACTTCAAGGGCCTGGCACTTTGCCTCCATCAAAGGCACTAAGGGAGAGAGTAAGGCCCACCCCTTAAATGCTCTGAGTGGTCATTCTTTTGGAGGTTAGTGCTCTGTGCGAACCAGCTTGGGCACTATTAGAAATGATTGATCTAAGCTGACCCTACTCTTATGCCTTAGTCCATTCAGCCTTCCAGAACAAAAGATGACAAACTGGGTGGCCTGCAACATCAGAAACTTATTTCTCCCTTCCTTTTTTTTTTTTTTTGGGCGGAATCAGGGATTGAACTCAGGTCCTTGTGCTTGCCAGGCAAGTGCTTATCCTACTGATCTATTTTCCCAGCCCCTAGAAACTTATTTCTAAGGCTTCTGGAGGCTGGGAAGTCCAAGATCAAGATACTGGGGCCTGTTGAGCACCCACTTTCTGGGTCACACACAGCACCTGTGCACAGCACCTTCACATGGCAGAGGGGTGCAGGGCCTCTCAAGCCTCTTTGGAGGGGTCTTTACTGCCATTCTTGAGCGCATCTCCCCCGATCTGATCACTTCCCAAAACTCCTACCTCCTGATACCACCACCACCACCATACAAATTTGGGGGAACACAAATATTTTGACCATTGCAACTACCAGCCAACAACCCAGATCCAAAGAAGACTTCAAGAGTGGCCCCAAACTGGTGCAGTTAATTCTAACTCAAGCCCCAGGCCTGAGGCCACACAGCTCCCACACAAGTCCAGCTCCAAATTAAATGTGAGCTGCATTGAGAATTTAAATAAGGAACAAATTTAAGCCCTTAAAGAAAATACAAAAAAAGAACATTTATCAGTGAGTGAGGACTTTGTAGTGAGAGGAAGAAGTAGCCCCTGACATGAGGGGTTTGCCTGGCACTCACATCTGGGCCCTGGTGTTTTCCTGTTGAATACAAGCAATGTCACAGAACACCAACATGAAACAAGAGCTTTGTCTGGGCAAGACAAAAGCTAGACCACTCTGCAATCCTATCTGAACTATATTAATTTCTTAGGGACACCACAACAAACTACTATAAATGGAGTGCCTTATGTAATAGAAATTTAGTTTACTGTCCCCGGGTTGGGAGGCTGTAATCCAGGTATCTGCAGGCCATGATTCCTCTAGATGGGATGGGCATGGTCAGTCCCAGGCCACCTAGTTTCTGTGGTCTTCAGGGCTTGCGCTCCATCACTCCAATTTCACCAGTCATTTTCCCTACATGTGTGTCCCGATGCCCACATTTCCACCTTTTTATAAGGATGCTGGTCATACCAGGTTAGAGCTCCACTCTGTGGTCCTCATGCTAGCTAAGTACATCTGACACAACCCCATTTCCAAACAAGCCCATTTTCTGAAGTTCTGGGACTCAGAATTTCAGGAAAGGGAGAGCACAATTCAACCCGTAACTCATAAACCTAGACAAAAAACAAAACAACAATGGCATTATCCAAACTTCAAAAATAAACAAACAAGCCAGGTGTGGTGGCACACACTTGTCGCCCAGCACTTGGGAGGGTGAGTCGGGAGGATAGCTGCCATAAGTTTGAGACCAGTCTGGGTTACCCAGTGAGTGCAAGGCCACTCTAACTACATAGTGAGATTCTTGTCTAAAAATTAAAAAAGACCAAGCACGCCCCTTGTTTGCTGCCTGGGCTGTATAACAAATCGCCATGTAGTTGGTGGTGTAAAGCAATACAGTTCTGAAGGCCAATGTCTGAAGTCAGTGTCGCTGGCCATGATCCAGGTGCTACAAGGTTGTGACCTCTCCAGAAGCTCTAAGGAAGGGTCCACTTGCTGCCTCTTCTACCCTCTGGGTTCCCGCATTCCAGCTTCAGAGGCTGCCAGCTTTCCTTGGCCTGTGATCGCACAGCTCCAATCTTTAGTGACAATGTTGTTAGATCCCTTTCAGGACTATCTTCATACCATATCGCTTTGATAAAGACCCTTGAGATTGTACCAGATGAGATTTAAAAAGTTATTACTAAGATGCATTTCCATGAAGCCCCCTCATAATGTCTTTACGTGATATGGTCAGAAACTTAGTGAATGCTGCTTAGAGCCATCCAACAGAAAGACAGGGTGGCACAAACATTCTCATGTCTCCTGATCCATCTTATTCACTAGATCTGACAATGTTTGACTTCTGGCTCTTTCCCAAAGTCTAAACAACCAGTAACAGTAAATGGTTTCAATCTATTCAGGACATTGAACCAGCAGTGGTAGCTTAGCTAAATATGCTTATGAAAGAGGATTTCCAGAACTGCTTCAGAAAGTGGCAAGAAAGACGGAATCAATGTGTTTGAAGTAAGGGGTAATTTTGAGGTGGTTTAGTGACAATGTGTCTTTTAATTTAAACACACATTCTCTCTCTCTTTAATATATATATATATATATATATATATATATATATATATATATATATATATATATATTTGTATGTATGTATATTTTGGTACAGGGTCTTACTACACAGTATGGACTCATAGTGATCCTCCTGTTTTTAGCCTTCCCAGCACTGAGATTACAAACCTGCACCACCACACCAGGACTTGGCTACTGGCTCAGCATACCAGTTATCGAATGCTGGTCCATGGGCTTGCCTAAGTAGGTGTTTAGACCATTGAGCTATCTCACTGGCCCTATATACCATATTTTTTTTTATCAAACCTTGTACATGAAGTTCACCCAGATAATCCAAGATAATCTCTCTAATCTGAGGATCCTTTCTACAGATCATTTATCCTATAAGGTCACCTTTATAATCCTGAGGATTAAGATCTGATCTCTTTGACACCCCGTATTCACCCACTAGACTCCCCTTTCTAGCTAATAAATGACTGTTGTTTCTTTACCAATTGTAGATTCAATCTCACTTCATTCCTCCCACAATCTGAACAAGGTTTATTAAAATAGCAAGAGAATTATATCCCTTCCAAAGGCAAAAAAAAATCCAATTCAGAGAATAGTCCTACTTTCTTGCAACCTTCTTAAAATCATTTTCTAAAGCCCGGCTCCTACAAGTCTTCTACTACACACCCTATGAGGCACCTCACTATTACCCAGGATGTGTGGTTGGTCTTCTGTTGCATGCAGTCAGTGAACCAACTTTCCTCAGCCATAGGCCTAATCATGGTGACATGTGGCTAGCACAGCACTACGAGAAATGTCGCCAAAATGAAAATGCTTCAAGGGCCAGTGAGTTAGCTCAGCAGACTAAGTGCCTGCTTAGGCAAGTACAAGGACCAGGGTTCAATCCCCAGCACCATATGCCACGCTGGCTCTGCCCCTGGGCACACTGGGCCTGCCACTGAGATGGGGCATGGTGGTGCACACCTGTAATCCCAGTGTTGGGGCAGCTGAAAACAGGAGGATCCACTAAGAGTCCAAACTGCATAGTGAGACCCTGTACCAAATATACAAAAGAAAAAGTAGAAAGAAAGAAAGAAAGAAAGAAAGAAAGAAAGAAAGAAAGAAAGAAAGAAAGAGAGAGAGAGAGAGAGAGAGAGAGAGAGAGAAAGAGAAAAAGCTTCAGTGGGTCTATATAGTAGTAATACCATTTTAAAAATCCCAAAGTGAAAACCTCCAAAACCTTTCCTCCATAAACAGTGAGAACACTGGCAAAAGTTGTCAGAATTAACTACTATAGAACTCTAGAAATTAACCAAAGTTTGTAGGAACCCAAGAAAGCATTTATTTAAAATTAAAAATCACATAGGACTGGAGAGATAGCTTGACAGCATAAGTACCTGCCTGGCAATGCAAGGTCCTTAGTTTGATCCCAGGCACTGCAAAAACAAAACAACAAGGAAAAAAAACAAAACAAAACAAAACAAAAAAACACTGACTCCCAATGTGAGCAATAGGCCAGTGGCATTTGTGCATGCCCCACGCCTAGCTCCTGTATCAGCCCTGAAGCCCATGGTCCCTGGCATCACCACGTGCCTAGAAGCCACCAGAGAAGTCAGAGAGCAGAGTCGGAGCTCTTTCAAAACCCCATTCTTAGAAAATGGCCAGGATTTGACATGGCTGGAAGCCCCCTGGAAAGGCATGTGTTTATTTATCGTGGCTCAGAATTGGTCATTATGAACAGGCTTTTTTTTTTTCTTTTTGTCCTGTTTAGGCACTTTTGTCAAAAATGATAGGCAGAAGTATTTCACAATGTGGGTGCCTCAGGGAGAGATAGAAATTTGGACAAGCAACACTGAACTGAAACCTTAAAAGAGCTGAAGAATAAAACGGCACAGGGTTTTAAATAGAGGGACACACATATGCGGGGCATGTGCATGATGAGGAAAGGTAAGGGCAGGTCCTAGACGTTTACCTCGGCCTGACCTGAGGCGCTCTCCAAGCCGGAAGTAAAGGCTAGAGGTGAACTGCTCGGCTGAGTGCTGAAGGAGCCCTGGGGAAGCTGGAGAAACTGACTGAGGCCAGGTGGGTAAGAAACGTCTGTGCTGCAACAGATGATAACGACAGTAAGCCAAGTGGAGACTTCCGTGGACACGCACGACCAAAATACAGGCAAACAGAATTAGCCCAGGAAAGTCATGAAAGAAGAAGCTGAAGGGAGAATCTGATGTCACAGATGCTACGTTAGAGTGATAAGCTTTCAATTAAAAAAAAAAAAAAAAAAAAAAAAAAAAAAAAAAAAAAAAAAAAAAAAAAAAAAAAATATATATATATATATATATATATATATATATATATATATATATTGTAAAGAAATAAGAAAATATGCCCATAGATAGGGGGAAAAAGCACACTGAGCATATTGGACAACACTTTTATTTTATTTTATTTTATTTTTTATTTTTTTTGTCTTTTTGAGACAGGGTCTCACT
>PVKA01000198.1:0-57914 GCA_004027165.1 Ctenomys sociabilis
CAGCCTGAGCTACAAAGTGAGCTTAAGGCCAGCCTGAACTGCATAGTGAGACCCTGTCTCAAAAAGACAAAAAAAAAAAAAAAAAAAATCTTTGTTCTTATTATATTACTTAGAATCTATTGACATTATTATTTGGCTTTCACCTACAATTTCAATTTGCCATTAAGCCATTAAAAAGATGTCTGGATAAATTTTTAAACCTAGTAGGCCTTCTGATTATTATATCCCAATGTATTATACATAATAATAAAACTAAAAAAATTAATGTGAAATGCTTAGCAATGGGAAGCAAAAATTCCTCCTTAACTTTCTCTAGGGGCAGCCTGCTCAGGCCCCCCTCTGTCCCTCTCTGACAGAAGCTTTTCTATTGAATAAAGTTTTTTCCTCAACAAAAAAAAAAAAAAACTTTCTCTAAGGTGGAATTTTACATAGGAAAACAAATTTTCTATTGGTTTCCATTTAAAATCAGATGTTCATTTCTACAGAGGAGAAAATTAAATTATTAAGCCTGGCACAGTGATAAACTTTTCTTTTAAATTGCATGGCCAGTGGCTATCCCATCTAACACAAAACATGATTAGTATGCATCAAAATTAGCAGTATTCTAATTTTCTTTTTTTTTAAATTTATTTGTATTTTAACTTGAAGAGTGAAAAATAGAAGCAAGTGTCTTATTTTCTTTTATCATTGCTGAAACAGAATACCCAACACCCACATGTTACAGGAGGAAAGGCTTATTTAGCTCACAGTTTCTAAAGGTTTCAGTCCGTAATCAGCTAACTCCAAGGCAGAGTGGCAAGTGAGAGAGGAGCAACAGTTCATGCAGGCAGGAAACAGTAAAAGCAGCACATAGAAGAAAGAAAGGACAAGGCAAACCTATCTGTCCCTTATATTGTATCAAATCTACTAGAATAGGGTGGTGGCCATCCAGTCAGTGAACTAATCCAGCAGTCACCCGTCCTTATCCCAGCATTGCACAGTGAATCAGTCACACATTGTAGCTTTCAGCATCCTCTGAAAAAAGCCTCAGATGAGGCTTTGGGAGGATATCCAGACATAAACCACTATAGGTAACTCTATAGCAGCAATCTGAAATTTGCAATGTACACATAAGCTACTTAAATACTTCCCTAAGATTCTAAATACTGAGCATTAGTTAATAAAACAGTATCTTTTCAGAAGTTGAGATACTTCCCTAAGGCTATTACATAAAGTTACACATCTTTAGTAATTATCATGTAAAATTATATATTTGTAAAAATTTTTAAATTAAAGTATTTTTATATACATTGATTTATATTTTATCCATATAGCCCATTACTCAAAATGCCAGCAAAAGTTACATTAAATATCAAAGTAATAAAGTAAATTGTAGGGACTGGGGATATAGCTCACCAGCATAAGTGCCTGCCTGGCAAACACAAGGTCCCAAGATCGATCCCTGGTACCACACACACACACAAAAAAAAAAGAAGCAGAAAAAAAGTTGTAGACTGGGTGTGGTGGTGCACACCTATAATCCCAGTGCTTGGGACGCTGCAGACAGGAGGATCACTACAAGTCTGATCTGTATAGTGAGACCTTGTAGTCTCTACTAAATACATTAAAAATAATAATAATAAGTTGTTTCTCAATTACTTACAGAAAATGTAAAACTCCTCCAGTGTGTTTATTCTCCTGTGAATTGTTTTTATACAAATGTAAGCTGTTCCATAAAAAAGCAAAGATGACTATATGATTCTGAAATTCTATTAAAACTTTCACAAAGTTGAGCAAATTTGTTTTAAAAAATATCTGTATTACTTGTAGTAGGTTTCTCTCCAGTTAACCTTTATGAAGTAAATTCTTTAAAGTCAAAATACCTTGCATTTTAAGAAGTCTGACCCTTTGAAAATTATAAACATTTATGATACAGAATTCCTGAAATAGTGTTAGAAATATGCTAAATGCATAATTTTGAGCTTCTTTTATTCTAGCTGAACCTGTGAAAGATATGCCATCAATTCCTGTCTTGAATGCAGCCAAAAGAAATGTCTTGGAGAGTTCATGCAGTTCTGACTTCACTTCAAGGTAGATATCATAATCACCTCATTTTCACTATTTCCAATCCATTTGCTAATGAAATTATATAATTTACATTAATAAGACTTTCTTAATTTTTGGTTCAGCTTTCAAATAAGTTATATTAGTTTAACCTATTAAAGTATGTTTTATTTGAAATTTACAAGGAAATAAAGCTTTCATAAATGCCTTTAATGAACTACACTGAAAAGTGGTAATGTATCCAATGGTCCACATAACCACCTTGAAATTTTACTTGTGCTACAGCTGCATAACCTGCTTATACTTGAAAATTACCTAATTGTATAACAGAACTATCTAATAAGGTAATTCTCAAGACCTAAAGATTTCAGTTTTATTTGAATTTTGAATTTCTTTTTATCTTTGAAGCAATTTTTCCCAATTTTGGTTCCTGAATTACTATTGCTATTAAGAAATAGCAATACAGTATTTATTTTGAATCTTTACTTACTACTGCTTTATCCCATAATATCAGGAACTAAATTGAAAACAAACTGAAAATACTGTACTATTTAATGTCATGATAATCCTAATTACTGTTCAAACTATATGATAGAGACATTAGTTTATTTTAAAATGGTCTTTTTGGCCCTGTGCCTGCTTGCAAGTGCTTTAATCCACTGAGTTATTTGGCTGGCCCCTGGGGCGTTGTATTGACTCTCCAGTCTTATCAGATTTTTAGGCTTAAAATTAATGTGTTTTCAGAAATTTGAATCACACACACATTAAAGGTATTTAAAAATTAAACAAAAAATTTTGTAGTACTTTATAATAACATGTTACTCTGAGGCTGTGACTTATTAATTCACATTTTTAAAGTTTCACTCTTAAGTTCTGACTAATTTATGTGATGACCAGTGTTTGAACATTTGCCAATATTCTTATTACTTTTGTAAGACTTGTGTGAACTGTCTGAGATCAATAGGTATTTCCTTTAAATCAGAAAAACAGTTTTTCTTACCCTCTAATTTAGTGCTATGAATATTCTTATTGCTATGAGCTTTTTATCCATTTCTCTGGTTTAATACCAAAGATATAAGTTGAAACATTGTTGATCAAGGAGCATGTGTGTATTTTTCTCATGGGTAACCTTTTGTAAATATTATCTCCTCTGTGCTTTCTTGGTTGGTTATATAGTGTTATTTACTTCCTTTAATATATATAATATATATACACACACACAATGCTCAGTATTCTAGGTCATCACTGTTACATTTTATCTTTAAATTCCACCTTAAAAGTAGAAAGTGAATCTCACAAGAGGTTAAGGGAGGAGGATCACTGCAAGTTTGTATAGTGAGTTCAAGGCCAACTTGAAGTAGAAAGTGAAAATTGCTGCCTTAGGGGGTAGATGATTTTGTGATTATTATTTCCAGGAAAATGAACAAATAATCTACATTCTGACACTAGAAAATACTTCTTAATTCAAATTCCATAGAAGGTTAATCCTTTCTTTTCGTTCAGGCACTGGTTTCCTGGTTTTGCTAGTAAAACTTATTTTTATGACCCAGACAGACACCTAAATACTTTTCCTTGAAGAAGTGATTGTGTATCATCCTTCTGAGCTTGTAGCTCCACATGGTCCTTTGTCTTAAAGAAACAATGTAACGACATCTGCTGTACAAGTATTACTGTGCTTAAAGCACTTACGAGAAAGAAAAAAAGACAAGCAAACCAAGACATTTTCAGCAGCTATTCCATATACTTGATTACAGCTATCCAAAAATTGAACATGATCAAAATCACACATACAGTTACAAAAATGAGTTATAAGAATTATATTTATATATTCTTTATAACTTACAGTTTTTTGGTTTTTTTTTTTTTTTTTTTTTTTTTTTTTTTTTTTTTTTTTTTTTTTTTTTTTTTTTTTCTCGGAACCGGGGTTTGAACTCAGGACCTTGCACTTGCCAGGCAAGCACTTATTCTATTGAGCTATCTCCCCGGCCCCTAGTAGCCCTTTATAAAAGGTTAACCTTTGCTTAGAGAAGAAAGAAAAGGTGAATACGTTTTAATAACCAACTTGCTTATATTCAGGAGTACCCTCCTGTCACAGCTAAGGGAGAGTAGAAACTGTAACAGTGGTCTCAGAGGATCTCAGAGAGAGGTGTAATAAAAACAGATACACCAGGGGAGCAATGTGAGTATTCCCTGAAGCTAACAAGTGATTACAAGTAAATGGAGAGGGTGTTGCTTTTGGAGAAAGCTCTTTAAGCTTTCATTAAATTGTAATGTTGATCGTATGTATCTCAAATTCTTTGGTTGACTATTCATCTCATTTTACTTTAGCTGAAAGATAATATGGTCAGGGTGAGCTACAAAAGTCACTGCATCTTACTCCTCAGTTCTCAGCCGCTTGGGAGTGGGAATGTTTCCTCACTTGACTTAGGAATATGGCAGACTATAACTTACACAGAGGAAAACTAGGAGATCATAACTTGATTCTAGCCAAATGTCATCACAGTATGAAGAAGAGGTACCTGATCTCCTGCATTAAGTAGGACAGGGTAGAATTAAATAAGTTGAAAGAATGGTAAGTCTCATATCTTTATAGCTATTAATATCTTCAAGGCACACTCACTGTCTTAATGTAACTGTTAGATACAGCTATACAAATAACAGCTAGCTGATGAGTAGGGAGGCTGTCAAGGTCTTTCAGAAGGTTTTGCTATATGTATGCTTTGGAAACTTGGATTTGACCAAAATATTTCAAATTGGTTTCATTTAATACCTTCTTTATTGCTCAGTTTTCTTGTAATCTTTATTAATACATGTTGCAATATATAATGATTCCTCATAGAGTTAAGTGTGCATATATAACACATCTTAATTCTGTTTTTATCTCCTTCCCCTTCTGCATCTCTCTCTCCCTCTATCTCTTGGTCCCCTTTCTGGTCGGTCTCTTGTCTTTTTTTTGAGTTTTTGAGACAGGTTCTTTCTATGTACTTGTGGCTGGCTTTAAACTCAACAGTGTAGCACAGACTGGCTTCACCTGATAGCAATCCCCCTGTGCCAGCCAACCCAACTGCTTTATTTATTATCTGTCTTTTATTTTTCTTTCTGATATATTTGTGCTCTGTGTTTCTTACATGAGAAATCATATAATATTTAATCTTGTGTCTCATTTATTTCACTAATGGCCTGAAGGTGCATCCATTTGCCTTCTTTATAGTAGAGAAATACTCCATTGTCGGTAAATACCTCATTTTCTTCATCCATTCATCTGTTGATGGACATACAAGATTCTCCCAAGGTTTAGTTATTAGGAATCTTATATGTGTATCAATGTTATATGATGACTTTAATTCCTTTGGGAAGATGCCTAGAAGGAAATAGCTGGGTCACATGAGATTTATAATTTTAGTGTTTTGAGGTCTCTCCATACTGATTTTCATAGTAATTGTACTCATTTACATTCCCACCAACAATGTAGAAGGGTTTTTTTCTGTTGCAGCCTCTCCAGCCATTCTTTGTGGAATAAGATAGAATCTCTATTGATCTTTATCTCTGTAGTGGCCAGAAATGTTGAAGGTTTTTTCAAATATTTATTTGCCACATGCTACTTTTTCCGAAAAGTGTCTGTTCATTTCAGTTGCCTGATTTTTAACTGATTTGTTTCTCAATTTTTCTATTGGGAAAGTGAAAACAATATACCATTTCTTATCTCATGAGGACACTGATGAGTTTATGAAACTACCTCAAATTATTTGGATAAAGAGCATAGCAAAAGGGGCCAGGGAGATGGCTCAGTAGAATAAGCGCTTCCCTGGCAAGTGCAAGGGCCTGAGTTCAATCCCTGGTTCTGCAAGAAAATAAGTAAAAGAACATAGAAAAACACATACATGTGTATGTACAGCCATTGTTTCATTTAAATAATATATTGTTTTTATTTAGAATGCACAATCAGCCAGGTATGATGGTGCACGTCTAGAATCCCAGCACTTAAGAGGCTGAAGCAAAAAGATCACTGTGAGTTTGAGGCTAACCTGGGCTACATAGTGAGTTCAAGGCTAGCCTAAACTGTGTAGTAAAAGAATGTGCAAAGAGGTGATAGTATTATTTCTGACTTCATCCTGTATACAATTTATATTACAGAGCTAAAATGTAATATTTTAATATATTCTGCATTGCAGTGGGGAAGAAGCTTCGTTCACACAGTCTCATCATTTACCTTCTAGATACTCACATCCCCAAGCCCATTCTTCAGCTTCAGGTAATTCACTTTGGAAACCTAGGAAAATTTACTGTAAGTAGGTTAACTGGGAAATTATTGAGAAGTATAAGTAGGCAGATAAATAGTGTTTTTATGAAAAGTGCCTGCAAGGGTGGTTTGGAAAGTCTCTATGCTTTTCTTTCTTGTGGTGCTAGAGATCCAACTCATAGCCTTATGTGTCTCACATGTTAAACAAGTGCTCTGTCACTGAGCTACATTCCCAGCTTCTGCTAATTTTTATCTGTATCTACTTACTTTTGCTAGAGATTAAACTGACAATCTTGCTTATGTTAAACACAGGTTCTACCAGTGGGCTGCATTCTTAGCCATAAAGCTCCGTGTGTGTGTGTGTGTGTGTGTGTGTGTGTGTGCGCGCATGTGTGCATGCTGGGGTTTCTACATTCTTTAGCTGAATCATCAAATACTGGAAATCTATGAAACTGCTGATTTTACTGGCTTTTTCCTTTTTTATTTGAAGGAGGAATTAGAAGATCTTCATCTATGTCTTATGTTGATGGCTTCATAGGAACATGGCCTAAAGAGAAAAGGTAAATGAAGAGAATTATTCTCAAGTATATTCACACTGTCAAGAAATGCCAGTTCTGGGCCGGCCAAATAGCTCAGTGGACTGAAGCATCTACTTAGGCAGAGTGCAGCCGCTGAGGTTCGATCCCTTGTGTGCTGTGCCAGTGCACCACCCCTGGGGTGCACTGAGACAGCAATTGAGACTGGGCATGGTGGCATGTGCTTGTAATCCCAGTTCTTAGGAGACTGAAAACAGGAGGATCACTCTGAATCGGATCTGTATAGTAAGACCCTGTCGACCCTGTACATTTTAAATACATAAAAACAAAGAAATGTCAGTTGTATCTGTCTTTTGTTGTTAAGTAGATTTTCAGGTCTAGACTTTAGATTAGCACTAAATTTTTAACAGGCAGCATAGGCAGATAATAGAGAGGTCAAAGGGACTAAATTTATAAAGTAGCTAAATAGCCCTAACTTTTACCTTGAGGGCTATATGATTATGAGAAATGGAAAAAGAAAGGAAGTACTTCGGATAATTGTTCAGTGATATCTTATAAGTCATTTATTTGCTAGCATTGCTTAAGGATTTTCTCTTTAATTATTTTTTTAGATCATCAGTGCATGGTGTTTCATTTGATATTTCTTTTGATAAAGAAGATAGTGTACAGAGATCTACTCCAAATAGAGGAATCACACGTTCTATTAGTAATGAAGGACTTACTCTGAACAACAATCGTTTACCTAAACACATTAGGAAAAATTTATCCTTTAAGCCAGTAAATGGAGAAGAAGAAGCAGAAAGCATTGCAGAAGAACATACTATAGATCCTCAAAGTGACTTAAAATCTTACATGCCCCTTAATACAAATGAACTAAATTCTAATGAGAATATCCATTACAAGCTTCCAAATGGAGCTTTACAAAATAGAGTACTTCTAGATGAGTTTGGTAATCAGATCGAAACACCAAGCATTGAAGAAGCATTACAAATAATTCATGATACCGAAAAATCTCCCCATATGCCTCAGCCAGACCAAATTGCTAATGGCTTCTTTCTTCATAACCAGGAAATGAGTATTTTAAATTCAAATGTCAAGATAAATCAATCTAGTCCTGATAACATAACTGACACAAAAGGTGCCTTAAGTCCTGTAACTGATACCACAGAGGTTGATACTGGAATTCATGTTCCTTCAGAAGACATTCCTGAAACTATGGATGAAGACTCTTCTTTGCGAGATTATACTGTAAGCTTGGATTCTGACATGGATGATGCATCTAAATTTCTTCAGGATTATGATATAAGAACCACCAATCTCAGAGAAGCTTTGAGTCCTTGTCCAAGTACTGTAAGCACCAAGTCTCAGCCAGGTAGCAGTGCTTCTTCTAGTTCTGGGGTTAAAATGACCAGCTTTGCTGAACAGAAGTTCAGGAAACTAAATCATACTGATGGAAAAAGTAGTGGAAGCAGTTCTCAGAAAACGACTCCAGAAGGCTCTGAGCTTAATATTCCTCATGTGGTTGCTTGGGCACAAATTCCAGAAGAAACAGGCCTTCCACAAGGACGGGACACTACACAGCTGTTGGCTTCTGAAATGGTGCATCTTAGGATGAAGCTAGAAGAAAAGAGGCGTGCTATAGAAGCCCAGAAAAAGAAAATGGAAGCAGCTTTTACCAAACAGAGACAGAAAATGGGAAGGACAGCATTCCTTACTGTAGTGAAAAAGAAAGGGGATGGGATTTCCCCTCTTCGAGAGGAAGCAGCTGGTGCAGAAGATGAGAAAATATATACTGATAGAGCAAAAGAAAAGGAATCCCAAAAAACTGATGGACAAAGAAGCAAGTCTCTAGCAGACATAAAAGAAAGCATGGAGAATCCTCCAACCAAATGGCTAAAGTCTCCAACAACTCCTGTTGATTCTGAGAAGCAGTGGAATCTAGCAAGCCCCTCAGAAGAGAATTTAAATGAAGGCGAGATTTTAGAATATACAAAGTCCATTGAGAAGTTAAATTCATCCCTTCATCTTCTACAACAAGAAATGCAACGCTTGTCCCTTCAGCAGGAGATGTTAATGCAGATGAGGGAGCAGCAGTCTTGGGTGATTTCGCCTCCACAACCCTCTCCACAGAAACAGATTAGAGATTTTAAACCTTCAAGGCAGGCAGCTGTTGCACCATTTTCCTCAGACTCTCCTCGCCCAACTCATCCATCTCCACAGTCTTCTAACAGGAAAAGTACATCTTTTTCTGTTAAAAATCAAAGGACTCCTAGGCCAAATGAACTAAAAATAACACCTTTGAATAGAACCTTGACACCCCCAAGGTCTGTGGATAGTCTTCCTCGCTTAAGGAGGTTTTCACCAAGTCAAGTTCCCATTCAGACTCGGTCATTTGTATGTTTTGGGGATGATGGAGAGCCTCAATTAAAGGAACCCAAGCTGAAGGAGAAGGTTAAGAAGGGGGACTTGGAGTGTAAAGAGGCTCTTGAACAGCAAGGGCATAATCCTGAAGAAAAGGAGATCAAACCTTTTGAGTCAACAGTTTCGGAAGTCCTGTCACAGCCTATCACAGAGACTGTGTGTCTGACACCAGAGGACCAGTTGACTCAACCCACAGAACCACCTCCGAAACCCATTTTTCCACCTGCTGCTCCTAAAAATGTTAATCTGATTGAAGTTTCCCTCTCAGATTTGAAACCCCCTGAAAAGGCTGATGTATCTGTTGAAAGATATGATGGAGAAAGTGATAAAGAACAATTTGATGATGACCAGAAAGTATGCTGTGGATTCTTTTTTAAGGTAATACTAATCTTCATAGGCATCTCTGTATGTATGTGAGTGTTTTTGTTTTTTAAGTGGACATTCTTTAGTACTAGTTCCTTTTGCTATAAGCTTATCTTTAATTCTTAAAATACATTTTGAAGCTCCACTTCAGTGTACTATATTAGTCATATTCTAGCACAATGTAATTTCTGAAACTGTTCCAGTGTGGATTCAAAGCTATGGTAAACTCTTTTGTCAGTCTTGGCTCATGTATACGTATATTTCCTGCTTTTGCACTTCTACCTTTCTCATTTCCATAAACACCTTTTTCAAAAATTAAACTTAAGGGTTTTTTTTTAAGAGTGAGCCTATTGTCAGTTTGTAAACAGCTCATTGCTTGACATTGTTGTGAGTATACATTAAGGTTTGAAAAAAGTCACTTTTCCTTACATTTTTTTCTTTAAAAAAAAGTTTTTAAAAAAAAAAATAACCAGCTCGAATCTCAGATAAAACATTTTTAAAAACATAAGCTGGGCATACTTTGTACACCTGTATTCCCAGCACTTAGGAGGCTGAGGCAGCAGGATTGTTGTGAGTTTGAGACCAGCCTGGCCTACAAAGTGAATTTAAGGCCAGCCTGAACTTCAGAGTGAGACTTTCTCAAAACGACACACACCACACACATATGAGTTTTTCTCCACGGCACACGCCTGTGGTCCCAGCACTGAAAAGGCTGAGGCAGTAGGACCACTGTGAGTTCAAAACCTGAAATATATCACTGTGAGACCTTGTCTCCAATAAAAAAACAAAAGCATATGAGGCTGACAATACCCCTACCACCACCTTGTGCATTGCTGTGGTGCGATGCAAGGACTCATACATTCCAGACAAATGTACTCCCACTAAGCTATAGCATGGCCCCTGCAATAGCTCCTTTAAAAGCATTGGGTAAGCCAGGTATGGTGGCACACACCTGTAATCCTAGCATTTGGGAAACTGAAGCAAGAGGATCAAGGTCAGCCTGGGCTACATGGTGAGGCTAGAATTTACAGCAAGACCCTGTCTCAAAAATAAAGATCAAGCACATAATCTGTTGAATGTTGCCTTTTCTATTTACATCCCAAATTGTGGCACATGCTTTTTTTCTTTAATAATCAGAAATATATGTTGGTATTTATTTTTTAATTGTAGACTAAAATAAATAATCTCTAATCCTGTATAGCCCCACATTTGGAATATAAATTATAATTTTATTATTGGTTTTATATACAAAATATTTAAATACTTCTGTAGATAACTAATAAAAATATTGAACATTGTCACCTCCTAATAGTGAAGATCTTGGAATTTATCACAGATAACAGAAAAAGTAGAAAAACCTATAATACTAAAAGATGTTCTACTACTAGGTTATGATTCACTTTTTTGTCTTTATATTTTTCTAAATTTTCTAAATTACAGAAAAAATTTTTTCATATAATTGGAAATTTGGCTGGGTCGGGGATATATAGTTCAGCAATGTAAGTACTTGCCTGGCAAGTACAAGGTTTTAAGTTCATTCCCCAGTACTACATGCTATATCAGCCCCAGAACTAGGTATGGTGGTGCACACCTGTAATCCCAGCACTAGGGAGACTAAGGAGGATCATATGAGTCCAAACTGTGTAGTGAGAACCTATATCAAAAAATTTTTTAAAAGACAGTTGATAAGGAGCCATTGAGACAACTGCTTCTACCGTGTGTTACTTTGGAAGCATTTTAGAAACCCCCTAAAAACTAGGGCTGTCCCAAAGGATCAAAAAAGCCAGACCAGCACAGGAGACTTAACAGATTATGAAATAGCACTACACTAGATTAAGAGTGTTAGAAGAAAAAAATAAAGCATTAGAAAAGTATAATTATGTTCATCTTTCTCTTCAAAGAGAAAACCTTCAGTATAATTCTTAACCTACTAATTAAACTGTCAGTGTATTAGCTTTCAAAAGATGTAGTAGTTTCACTTGGGTAGTATAACATTGAATAGCTAGATTGGGAATGCTTTTTACATGGGTGTTTTATTGAGCACATGGTGTAAATAAAATTTAAACATAGTTTTAAAAATTAGAGTATAGCCATGCTTAGTGACACACACCTGTAATCCCAGCACTTGGAAGGCTAAAGCAGGAGGACCACAGTGAGTTCAAAGCCAGCCTAAACAA
Source organism: Ctenomys sociabilis (assembly GCA_004027165.1). Lineage (NCBI taxonomy): Eukaryota > Metazoa > Chordata > Mammalia > Rodentia > Ctenomyidae > Ctenomys > Ctenomys sociabilis. The sequence goes on from PVKA01000198.1 coordinate 11,781, forward strand.
CAAATATAGTGAAACCCTGTCTCATAAAAAACAAACCCAAAGAAAGTAATAATATTATTTTGGGGTTAATGCCATCTCCAGTGGTTATTTACTATAGTAAAGAAAAAAAACTTGCCTTTAAAGTTTCAGTGTTCTTTGTTATTTGATAGAATTATTACTGTTTTTAGTTTTTTGATAATTCCTGAACTATTTCTGCATTTGGTAATGTTATGAAAGTTCAGATTTTCAATTATAAGAATAACAACAAAATTTGACAAGTAAAAATGAGAACATTAGTACCTAAAATGTTTTATCCTGTTTCATTGAAATTTCTTCTTAGGATGATCAAAAAGCAGAGAATGATATGGCAATGAAACGAGCAGCTTTGATGGAAAAACGATTAAGAAGGGAGAAAGAAACTCAGCTTCGGAAGCAGCAGCTGGAAGCAGAAATGGAACATAGGAAAGAGGAAACAAGGTAAAGGACTCTGCTGTGCGAATGCTGAATCTTAGCATTTAATGGTACATTGTCATATTTAATAAGTGTGTGTCCACTCTTCCTCTGTCTGTCTCTCACTGAGCTACACCCCAAGCCCTTTCTTTATTTTCAGGCAGGTCTTACTGCACTCAAAATTGGCTCCTCCTGCCTCAGCCTTTTGAGTAGCTGGAATTTACAGGCATGCCACCATGCCTAGCCTCATTAATTTTTTATTAACAGGATGTTTTCTCAGATATTTATAAAATATAGACATCTGGCTTGGTGTTGACTTTTATATCCTTAAATATTGCCTGATTTAGCATGCCAAAGTTCTCCAGAAACTTTAAAAAATTCAAATATTTCATAACATTAATTTAAAATATCCTCATTGGGCAATATAAATATATAGATTTATATATACATATGTTCTGAATTTTCTGAAGTACATTTTTCTCCCAAAGTGCTATGATATAATTCTCCCTTTTTAAATCAGAGCTTGTAGCTCTTTCCACTGTCGTTTGTCTTTGTTATGCAGAATAAAAAATTTCATCATGTGATTTCTTAGGCGTAAAACTGAAGAAGAGCGTCAGAAGAAAGAAGATGAGAAAGCACGCAGAGAATTTATTAGACAAGAGTATATGAGGCGAAAACAACTGAAACTAATGGAAGACATGGATACAGTGATTAAGTCCCGTCCTCAGGTGGCAAAACAGAAGAAACAGCGGCCAAAGTCAATTCACAGAGATCACATTGAATCTCCCAAGACCCCAATCAAAGGTCCTCCAGGTAACAACTTATTATGGGGGTCTGTTCATGAAACAACACCAGCATGGTTTGTCATACTAATTTGGTGATGCTTTGATAATGCTATATTAGATGCTCAGTTTGAGATTGTGCATGCTTTTATTTGGAAAACCAAAATGGGCAAAAAAGTGTTGAGTTTGGAGTTTCTTATTTTAAAAAATTATTGGTATTATGTACGTGTATGTATATTTAATAAAAAATTAAATATTAATAATTAAATATTTGCTTAGTAGTGAACTGTCCTCAGATATAATCTTCCAGAGTTATTAACTACCCTTTAAATACTTGTAAACTTAGAAAAAAGTTTTATTCGTGAAATATATAAGACAATGTCTGTAAAATAAAAGAGTATAAGATATCAATAGTTTGCAGGTCCCTTCTATAAGAACAAAATGTTCAAGAATACTGAGAGAATATATTTTTTAATTCACATGTACTCTTGTTCTTTAAAACTGTTTTATTTAAAATAAATGCCATAGGGCCTGGCATGGTGGCACACATTTGCAATCCCAGCACTCGAAAGGTTGAGCCAGGAGAATGGCCATGACTTCAAGGCCAGCCTGAATTACATAGCTAGACTCTGTCTAAAATAAGTAATGCCATAAGAAATTTTAGAGAATTACCATATTTATTTTAACCATAGGAGAAAATAATATCATTGTTTAAAGAACTCTGTCTTTTCTGATCAGTGAAGCTTTTTTCTTTTTTTTTTCTTTTTTTTTTTCAATCATGTAGATGGAATTCAAGGGCACTGTAGCACAGAGATATTTTAAATTTTTCATTTTTCAACAAGACCTCACTAAGTAGGATCTCACTAAATTAGTGTCAGTCTGCTAAATTTCTATCTAGGACTCAAATATTACTAAATATAGTTGTTGTTTTCTTGAGACTATCTTATTTATTTATTTTATGTATTTAGAACAGGGTCTACAGGTCTCACTAGGTAGATCAGACTCATAGTGATTCTCCTGTTTTTAGCGTAAGTGCTGGGATCACAGGTGTGCATCATCACACCCAGTCTCAATCATTGTCTCAGCATGCCCAGGGGCAGGGCTGACAAGGCGCACCATGGATAGAGCCCTGGCCCCTGGGCTCTGCCCGAGCAGGCACTTTAGTCCACTGAGATATCTGGCTGGCCCTTCTTGAGACTCTTATTAGCACTTTATTTTTGTAGCAGCAAGCTAACTTTATCATTGTTTTCTGAAAGTAGGTTCTTTGTTAATTCTAAATATATTACAATATATGCATATACTCATATGATTCTTAATTAAGAGTTAGGGAAGAGAAGCTACAGAATCCGAATTTTCATATGCTTATGTTGTATAATGAGCAGACTCTGTTGTTGCTCTTTTTAAATATCAAATTTTGTTTTGTTCATTATCCCGAATTTATCATGTTTTTTCAGTCTCTAGCCTTTCTTTGGCATCGCTGAACACAGGTGATAATGAGAGTGTTCACTCAGGCAAGAGGACACCGAGGTAAAGACCCTATAGAGAATTATCTTCCATAGAAAAGATCATGATACATGCCATTGTATATAATTTTAAGCAAAAATTCTTTCATGTTTTTCTTTTATAATAATGACTGAATCATAATCATAAGTTTAAGCTTTGTTGTCTTAGGACTGCTTGGGGTTCCTGTTAAAAGGAATTGTATAAAGAGATCTGTTTTCTTTTAGAATTTAAACATACTGACATTAATGAGATACTTTTTATAAGCAAAAATTAGTAACAATAATTGTCCATAAGTAGTTGCTAACATGATTGTGATTAAGTCATGATGAGTAGAAACAGAAAATACATTATCTAGTGTCAGCCTGTGTGGCTGAACTCCCTTTGAATGAGTTTTCCCCAATTGGAATAATTCCAATGCAGGCTACTTAACATACTGGTGAAAGGTCTCTTTTGTATACTCCTTCTGGGAGTCCAGAAACTAAAAGTCATTTTATTACCTTGTAGTACAGTGCCCATACCTGTTTTAATGACAGTCATCTTCTTAGAGTTCTCATCTTTGTATTACCATTTTATTGTGTTACTAATTTTTATGTGGAAAAACATTTCTTTTTTCAACAAAAATTTAGATACTTGTGATAACTTACATATAAAGACAAACATGATCACTATCTTAGTTTTAAGATACTAGGTTGTTTTTGTTGATGTTCTTACACATATGCTCTACCCTAAAGCATTTTGTATTTAAAACATAAGAAATATGTTGTTTATAATTTAGATCAGAGTCTGTAGAAGGTTTCTTGTCACCAAGTCGCTGTGGTAGTCGTAATGGAGAAAAAGACTGGGAAAATGCATCCACAACTTCTTCCGTGGCTTCTGGAACGGAATACACAGGTTAGTATCTGTACCTTTTATAACAGTTGAATTTAATACAATAATGAGAATAAAATGCAGGATACAGTAAAGAAAGTTTTATTGGCTTGCTTTTTGGTTTAAACATTAAGTCCGATTTAAATAAAAACAGTACATTGAAATGGTCATTTTTAGGTAGCTCAGCTTCAATAATACTGCTTTATGAGATGTAGTAGAAGTACAGTGTATTTAAATTATGGAAAAGCAATTAACTACAGAAAAAGATACATTGCCATCAATTCCTGCTCACAATATGCCCTCTTGATTCAAATACACTTACTCATTGTTCTTGCAAATTTTTTTGTTTTTTGTTTTTATGGCCTGCTCAGCCTGCCCTAGGGACAGGGCTGGCGCGGCATGTGGTGCTGGAGATGAGACTGTGGGCCCTGCGCTTGCCTAAGCTTGCTTAAGCAGGTGCTTTAGCCTGCTGAGCTATCTCACCAGCCCTCTTGCCAATTTTTGTAGCTGTTCTGGAAGTCCATTTTCATGAATATCTTTAGTTGCAGTGTCTTAGCTGCTTCCATATTCTAAATTGATTCAAAATATTTATTTTTCATGATCATTTTGACTTTGAGGAAGAGCCAGAAATTACATGGTGTCAAATCTGTTGCATAAAGTATGTGAAAACAGTGTATTTTTTATAAGCTGCTTTTTCATTAAATGGACTGGGAAAGCAGATTTCATCATATTTTTTATCATATCTCATAAAAAACTCATGAAAGAGGATTTCCAGAATGACTTCAGAAAGTGACAAGAATGATGGGATAGTGTTTGGAACAAGTATTTTTTTTAACTTATTGTATATTTGATCACTTGTACTTAGGGAGTTAGTGACTTACCTGGAAATAGGTTTCTAAACAGAATTAGTGATGCCACTTACATTTCATTCTGCTACTTCTGTCTTTAAAATTCTGGCCATTTCTGCATGGTATTTTGAATCTGAAGAAGTTCGAGAATTCTGTCAGTGCATTGGTCCTCATTACATTGTACAGCTCAGAATCTCAAGCTCTCTCTCTCTAGTAGTGGGATTTCAAATGTCCTGAATGTCACTTTTAAAAAGCATCAAAGGGCTCTAAAAGATAAGGAGAGAATGCATTGAATCTGGGTGAGTACCTAGCTTGTCATAGACCTAAGTGCTCTTCTAGCTCCATTAGGGTGGGCATGACTGAAATAGACGAAGACACTTAAAATATATGAAATAGGAGAAAAAATGAGAAAGAAATAAGCAGCATCTTAGGTATAAGGGGATGGTACAGGAGAGAGAAGTGAAGAAGAGCGGAGGGAAGGAGATGGCCTCGTCCCACTGCACTCTGGCAAAAGCCGTGCAGAGCCTGAGTGGCAGGAGCCTTGCCATGTGCACTCCACTTGGTACCTTTCTTTCCTCTCTAGGGCTTTTACTATAACCTCTGTCAGCCTGATGGCCTTAAGCATCTTGATTAGACATGATTTCCCTGTTGCTCCCTCTGCTTCTCTGTTCAGCTGAACAATCTGGAAAGGATGAAGTTGTTGTTATCTTCTTAAAAGCTAAAATTACTTGTAGTTGTTGTTATCTTCTTAAAAGCTAAAATTCTTCTTTGAACTCACTAGTAACCTTATCAGACTTAAGAAGATTAAGCAGTGCGACAGTTATAGAAATACTTGTTTCCAGCACTGCTCTCACAGGGCAGCCTCAGAAAGCCATAGGATTATCCTGCAAGTGTATCCCTGTGCAGATAAAGCAATGTTTTGATTGGAGTATAACCAGTTAAAATCCTTTAACAGAATTTTTGTTACAGTTTAATTGGGGCAAGAACAATATCCTTTTAAAATAGCATGTATATCATTCTAAAATAGCATTTTTGCTGGGTGTAGTAGTCCATACCTTTAATCTTTAACACCTGGGAGGCTGAAGCAGGATGATCCCCTTGAGTTCATAGGCAGCCAGGATTGTGTAGTAAGTTTAAGCCCAGCCTAAATTACATAGCAAGACCCTATATTAAATAATAAATAAAAAACAAAACAATAAAGAAAATGGTATTTCTGTCTTAGGGATTATTTTAATTCTCTTAAATCTTTACTACAGGACCAAAGCTCTACAAAGAACCCAGTGCAAAGTCCAATAAGCACATAATACAAAATGCTTTAGCCCATTGCTGCTTGGCTGGAAAAGTAAATGAAGGTCAGAAAAAAAAAATCCTGGAGGTAAGTTATACGAGTTCTATAATGAGATGTTTTAATTACTAGATTTAGTTAAATCTCGATTCTAGAAGTCTGTAAGTTTAAAATTAAAAATATTTTAAAATTTATCATTAAAATAAGTCTGGGGGATATAGCTCAGGGCTAGACTATTTGCTTAGTATGCTTGAGGCTCTGTATTTGAGCCCAGCACCACCAAAAATAATAATGGTGAGGAGGCCATGGAGAGAGCTCAGTGGCATAAGCACCTGCCTGGTAAGCACAAGGTCCTGGGTTTGATCCCTGGTACCTAAAAAAAAAAAAAATAAGTATAAAGGTAGTCATTAACATTTGTTATAAAATTTGACCAAGAAAAGTTATACAGTTATATAAATGTCATTTGGCAAAATATATAAGGTTTTTTATTGTTATTTTGCTTTGTTTTTGTTTTTTATTCTAAAGGAAATGGAGAAGTCAGATGCCAACAACTTCTTAATCTTGTTCCGGGATTCAGGCTGCCAGTTCAGGTCTTTGTATACGTACTGCCCAGAAACTGAAGAAATCAATAAACTGACTGGGATAGGCCCTAAATCTATCACTAAAAAAATGATTGAGGGTCTGTACAAATATAATTCTGACAGGAAACAGTTTAGCCACATACCTGCTAAAACTTTATCTGCCAGTGTTGATGCAATTACCATTCATAGTCATTTATGGCAAACCAAAAGACCAGTAACACCTAAAAAACTTGTACCTACTAAAGCATAGGAGTTGGGAAATATTTGCTTCAGAACATTCATGGTAAATTTGCACTTCATCTTTCCTGCCTATAGAAAAGCTTTTTAATTGCCAACAAGACTTATTAATTAAAACTGGACATTAACTCTGTTGTCATGAACAACTGGAATGTAAAACCATAGTATTTTGAAATGCAGAAGATTCTCACTTAGGTGGCAAGTCCAAGTGATGAAAGGAAGTGCTCGATTCACAAATGGAGATATGTGTGACATTACTGGATTCACCTGCTTGATACTAGATAAGTGGAAGCCTTGGATTCTCATGGACATGACGGAACAGATATGAAATGTGGCTAGGATTACAAATTATGTATGTATTGGTTGCTTTTTATCTTTTACTGTACATGCTTATCTTCAGATGGTTTATTTTGTTCCCTCTCTCTCTCCTGAGGGTTTATTCTAAGATACTTTTATATTTTGTTTTATGTAGAAATCATGAAAGTAGGAAATATACCTTTGGAAGTAAGTTGCACCTTTTTTACAATGTTGAGAAACACTAGTGTTACATTTTACAATAACCTTCATGCTTTAAAGAGCATTTGCGAAAATTATTCTAAGTATTTACCATTCTGTATTTATTATTCACACAAGTATTAATATTTCTCTATTAAGTAAAAGGAGGTGTTGTAAAGAGCTGCTAGTAGATTCGCTTTAAACTACATGAGCTTACCCAGGAATGTGTTGTAAGAAGATGCTGATTAAATCAGTGCTGTTTTTACACCATTTCTGGCCAACTCAGAATAATTTAGATTGTTCTTTTAACAAAAAAGGCTTTCTATCTCTTTTAAAATAAGTCACTTTATAAGCTGGCAGAAGTGAATGACACTTTGACAGTAGTCTTTCAGTCTGAAGATGTAAGATTTCCTGTAGCAAGTTCTCAGGAGATCTTTACATTATATTTATAACTGATACAAAAATTATATTTAGAATTTTAAAACATGTACAAAGGGCTACATTTTAATTTTAAAATAGCTCCATATTATTTTACTTATGTTGAGTTTTTCTTCTTTTTAATCCAATTCAAGTGGAACAGTTTAGGTTAAGAAAACACTTGAAATCTCTTCTCCATGGTCTTTATTCCTTAACAGTGTATGCCAGAGGGTTAGTTGGGGGAAAAACTTCATTCTCAGGAAAAGACTTGAATGATTATGTGACCCTGTTATGTTTCAGTGTTGTGACAACTGTGTAAACTAGAGGGGAAGACAGTATTGTATCATAATTGAGATGTGTAGTTTGTTTTCTCTAATGGGAAGTAGAAAGGAAAATATATACATTTCTCTGATTGAGTTGTTTAGAGAGAGAACTAATGTCTCATATGATGTATTTACTTATTTAAAAAGAAAAAGAATAAGAATGATATGTCCCTGGGCTGTACTTTTCTATTATTATAAGGCCTTTAGGCATCAGTGCATCTGGTTTACCAACATTTTCTCAAATGCTGTCAATATTTTACTGTAATTTATGTTCTTATATTTATGTATATTTGTTAAAACTGTAAAAAATTTCACAGATTTTTTTTCCAACACTTGTGCAAGATATATGTGTAGCTCAAAACTATTTGTGATCTGCTGTTTGCATGTGAGAGACCAGGATTGTAACTCTTATATTTTAAGTGTATACATATTATGTATATAATATATAAATATGAAAATGGGGGATTATACATCTTACCTTTCAGACAACAGTTTTTATCACAGAAAAAAAAATTATCAAATACATGTTTAGTTTTCTGATTTTAAAATAATTATAAGTAAATTAATCAGAATGTCAGTAATAATCAAGAGAAAAATTTAAACATTTTAAATTACTAAATTTTTTCATTTCTATTAAATTTCCCTTACCAAGGCAATCATCTTAATATTACCTGATCATTAAATTTTAAAAATCGGATGCAAGACAATGGATGAGCTATTGAACCCTAAACAAAATTAACCTTTATTCTTACATTTGTGTGTGCCCCGCAAATGAATTGAACTCTTATAAGGTCTAAAGGTAGAATGTGAATAGTACCACAAAGTTCATTGCTCTCAGTATAAGGTTTTACTTTATTAATGCAAAAGAAATATGAGATATTTCTTTGAGTCTGCAGTTTTTATTTTGGTGCAGCTTTTTTAAAAATTATGTTTAAAATTATACAAAGCAGAGGATATCCCATTTCATGAAGTTTGGGGACTTCTGTCAACCTTACTGAAATGCACTGGTGCTTTCATTATTGAAGGTCAAATTATAATTATTCAATCAAATTTGCCAAACACTTGTCATGGCTATCAGTGTAGCCTGTCAGATTCAGCTATTTGACATGGTTTTGGAAAGCTTTTAGTTCCTCTTGGCTTTTCATTTTTGTTTAGAATGACTGTTACAGTTTTTATTTGGCTGTTTAAAGCCAAAGTTAGCTCTTAATTCTGATTTCATGGACACTGTTGAGCAATGTGCAGTGTATGGTGTGCGTACCTGTCCACTCTAGAGCATTGCTTCCAGGTTTTTTAAAAGATGCTGTGCTGTAAACTATTGTCCTATTTGCTATTTCCTGAAACAGTGTAGTTTTCCCCCTTTCATTTGAATAAAAGCATGGCACCAAATGACTCCTGAATAATGACTTTCTTGCAGTAAGATTTTTAAACATATTTGAACTTAAAAGAACTCATCATATAGTTTTCCAGTTCCTTGGCCTATGTGTAATTTTAATAATTTAAATATTCAAAAGAGATAATATTTAATAGTTATTGATACCAAATACTTAAGGCAGTGTTAACATATCTGTAACTTTCTCTAGTTAGCTCCGATGGTGCCTGAATATGGAATATAAATGTGTGTGCTCCTCTTAATATTCTTTCCACATTAATTCACTATATTTTGGTAAATTAATAAATCATATCAGAATTAATACTGTAAGCCTTTGAAATTTCATGGCTAATGAACTTGCTGATTGATCTCTGGTAGCCATGAGGAACAAGTTATTGGCCATTATTTTGTGAGTTTCACTTTGACGTTGCTGTGTCTGTTCATTCAGATAAGAGCAAAAAAGAAAAAAAGTCTGGCTAAAAAGAACAAGCAAAAATCTTTCTTTAGGCATATTTATATACCTGAGGAAGTACCTACTGCTAGCTAACATAAACAAAGCTTTCTACCTTGGGACCTCTGCTTGTTTGATGAGACACACAAGCTTCCAAACAACTATACTGCTACAGTATTTTCCAAGTACTTTAATTTTCAGAAATAAAAGTATTTAAAACCCAGGCATGAAGTTCAATACCTAGTAACAAAAAAGTAAGTCAGTCAAACAAACAAACAAATGCAGGCATGTTAGAGAAGTAGGTAAAAGCCATGGTTATCTCAAGCCCACACACAGCTTAAGAGTACTTTCCCTGACCTGGTTAATTGATAGGTCTCACTTGGGGCAGAGGAAAGTACTTAATGAAGAACACACATGTTTATTTAGCCCCCTAGGGGGACCAGTGAGATAACTCAGTGGAATAAGCACTTCCCTGGCAAGCACAAGGGCCTGAGTTCAATCTCTGTTCCCCCCTACAAAAAAAAAAGCTGCCTGTGTAGATAGGCTGAGACAGGAGAATCATTATGAGTCTGAGCTGTGCAGCAAGACCCTGTACAAATAAATTTTAAAAATAAAATTAAAATGAATGTGAAATCCCACCATCCCTTGAAATATGTAGGTGCTCTGAAAATAAATTGTCTTCTTAAATGACAGTTTTTACTTTTGAAAGAAACAGGAAAAGATTAATAATTTTGTATAACTCAATAGAGCATGGGGTTGGTACACAGGTTGGTATTATCAGAGTTGCTCTTCTGGGAAGGAAACCTAGAATCTAGTTTCATTCATCTTTTTATATTTTTGGGCATTCCAAAGTTAGATGCTTAGACAATAAAAATTAGGGTTTTTGTATTCAGTTAATATTACTGTGTTAGTCATAATTAAAATTTTCTCCATTTTCATGTAGGGGAAAATGTTTTCCATTTATAAAAACAAAAGCAAATGAATTAAAAAATGGTTTAGGATCCACTAGGATTTTTTGAACATGTTAAGCAAATGATGCGTAGCCTACTGGTATAGTCTGTCCTCAACCACAGTCTGTTGTTGAGGTGGTTGAATGTGTGACTTCCTCCAGTTAGTGTTAATGGCATCACAGCGACAGACAGGACGCAGGGTGGCACATGGCGGGAACAGCCATCTAGTTTGCAATTCCATTCTGCTTCAGTGATTCCTGGCCCTGCCCAATTTCATACTGAAGTGAGCACATTTTCAGAAAAAGATAATGTGGCTTTCAACCCCCAAATAGAAATTATCTGCTTAAATATGCAATTTAATTTAATTTGCTTTCTCATTTAACTTATCACTGTGAAGATGTAAGCATTTATTTCACAGGTAAAGATGATAGGGCTTTAAAAGATTAATGATTGGGTGCTCAGAGCTCACAAGTAGCAGCATCACATCTTCTGATTCAGCCTCCCTCTACTGACCTGTGTGGTACAGTTTCCCACTGCATTGGAATACAAATACAGTAACTCATAATTGCACTAGTTAGTAATCTATTCACCACTGATGGAAAACAGTTATAGTTAAAGTCAGTTTTGGCCTGTGGCTAAACCAGCATCAAGAATAGAGAAATTGTAAATGTGATGAAAATAAATAATTCTGATAACAGGTTGATCACACACAGAAAGTTAGTAACCCTGTCACAAACATAGGGTCTTTCCACCAAGAAACTCAGTATCTTGAGATGGATGCCATTAGACCTTTACACACAGTGCTGCAATGTGCAGTAATAGAGGTAAGACCAAAAGTGAAGGGCAGATAAAGCCCATCGTGTTAACAGTAAGAGGTGCAACAAGAAGTTTGGGTGCTAAGTTATCCTTTTCCTTTATTTTTTTCAGTTTGAGACAAGGTTTTCCTATGTAATTATGACTGGCCAGGAATTCAGCCTGTAGCCAGGCTGGCCTCAGACTCACAGGTGTGCGCCATCATGCCCAGTTTTATGCTGTCTTATCAAAACTACCTTTATCAAGAATATTGGAGTGCCAGGTATGGTGACACACACTTGCAATCCCAGCTGCTCAAGAAACTAAGGCAGGAGAATCTCAAGTTCAAGATCAGATTGAGCAATACAGTGAGCCCCTGTCTCTGTAAAAATTTTCAAAGGCCTTGGAATATAGCTCAATGTCTTTATCCCTGCTTAGCATGCCTGCACTCCTAGATTCATTCACCAGCACCATAGAACAAAACAACAAAGGTAGTATTTTACATTGTCAGCCATTAGGATGTTGTATCCTATTTTTTTTCAAAATGTTTTAAAAGACTGAGACATCAGTTCTTTATTAGCATTAGGCAAAGTTGTTAGTATGCTACATCCTGTCCTTCCTGCAAGACATAAAAGCAATGGGCTGCAGTCTCATTGGAGGGCTAATGGGACACATTGGAGGACCATAGATTGCATATACATTAGGTTATGCTTGGGCTCTTTTTTTTTTTTTTTTTTTTTTTTTTGGTCTTTTTGAGATAGGGTCTCACTATGCAGTTCAGGCTGGCCTTAAGTTCACTTTGTAGCTCAGGCTGGTCTCGAACTCACAACAATCCTCCTGCCTCAGCCTCCCGAGTGCTGGGATTACAAGCATGCACCACCACGCCCGGCTTATGCTTGGGCTCTTCATCCTTAATAGTCACTGCCTCAAAATAAGATGGTAGAGAGTAAAGGGGCATTTCTCAAATGAATACATTGCAGCAAAAATACCCAGTCCTGGATAAGAATTCAGTTCCAAAACTTGACATGAATTCTCAGGACACCCTTAATGTCCTACTGCAGATATTTTTACCCTCAAAATAAAACCTAAGTTGGCTTTTTCTTGGCCTGGCTTCCTCCAGTCTATGCTTAACATTCTGTGGGGCTCAGGAGTGGATTGAAAATCACCTGTAGGTCACCAGACAGTCTTGTTTCACCTTTCTAGTCCAAACCCCTAAATTCCTGGGCCAGGCTCAGCACTTAGTCTGCTGCATGTTCTGTTCCACTTCTCCCACCACAAGGAGGTCTTGGCTGTGGGCTTTCATTGTCCCCTCCACACTCGCCATCTTTTGCCTCACAGTTCCCCTGGCCCCATTCACACATTTAACTGCCACCTCCTGAAGGTCTCTTATCCTCAGCTCATCCCTTTAGAAACCAAACATCAACTTTCTAGCAAAGTCAGCTCCCCTCCCTGACTTACGCAGCCACAAGGCCAGAGCCTTCAGGGCCTTATTTTTTCCTTTTCTCTCTGACCAATACTGAAAAATACCAGGCCCCCACCACCTCTAGTCCCTGACAGCCAGTGCTTAGCTCTGCAGAGCCTTCAGCCAGTCTTCTCCTAATTCCATTTCTCCCTCCAGACTATGCTGCAAATCACTACTCAGATTTCCTGAAGCACTGCTTTCATTCTGTCTCTCTAGTCAAAAACTCTCAGGGCACTTTATCATCATAAAACTCAACTCCTGAGATCGGCATTCAAAGCATATCCCAAATTACCTTTCAACAGTGCCAGCAGCAAAACTGGGAAGTATGACATTCCAAGATACCAAGGTAATGAGAAAACTAAACACTTCCTTGTTACTTTGATTTTCAAGGAAGAGCAGTTGAAGTGACTGATATTTTCAGTGATTGGGACCACTAAAGATCTTCATCTTACTTGGGCTGTTCCTATCTTCTGTACTAAAGCTGCTTGAGAGGAACCATAGAGTCACATTTTTCGTGTCTGTTACATTCCCTGTTCTAGTGCTTGCCTGACAACAGGAAGCCACTGTTTCCAAAATCAGATGACCTTAAAGAACTGGTTTCACTGAACAGAAACAGGATCTGTGCCTCTGGGGATAACCTCCCTTCACCAGTGCTGAGGCTGCTCCCAGTAGCTAGACATTTAAGCAAAATTTCTGTGAAATCATTGAAAAGTAATGACGTCCTAGTAGAGAAGCTCCTGTGGGCAGCACAATTACTGCAAAGAGAAAATCTCACTTCCTTTCCAAACAAATTCTAAGGCCATTTTTGTATTGAGGGACTTCCCTATTGCTCTCTTTATTTTTGAGAGGTTTGTTTTTTATCTTGAGCTGCAGAAACCTGCAATGGAAGAAAAAGTCTTCCTTTCCTTGAAAGTTGTACCGTTTCCAGGCACAGTCCCATCCTCCAGTCCCATCCCTGACCTCACCTGTGTGTGCAGTGCTCCTGTTTCAGGTAGATGTGGCCCTTGGATAATCATAGCTGCAAGCAACAAGGCTTTCACATTGAGTCATCCCCTCAGAGCTGTGGGCTGGAGTCTAGTGTTCATGTCTAACTTAGATGGTATTCTTTCCCAGCTACCCCATATTTACTACCTGAAAGTTTCTAAAATTACTGAACATCTGAAATGTTCTACAGGGGCTGATTTGGCTCAGTGGTAGAATGCTTGCCTAGCAAGCTGGAAGCCCTGGGTTTGGTCCTCGGCACCAAAAACACAAACACTTCCCCTAAAAAAAAAAAAAAAAAATACAGTAAAATCAAAAAAGACCAAAACTAAACAAGACAAGTGAAACGTTCTGCAGAACCCCTGGGATCTAGAGTGGGGACCCTTTCCTGGTGTATGTGAGCCATTCCTTGGGCACCAGGCCAAGAGCCAGAGCTGCTGCTGCCATCTTCTGTCCCCTGCACACCCTCGCAGCTGCCCTCCCACCAACACACACAACTCAGGTCCCATGGTCTTTGGGACCATCTTAGTACCTAATCAGTAATAATGAATGAAACAGATTCTCCTTTTCCACTTCAGTCTCTGTGGGGAACATGCAGAAACGAAGAGGTATGGCTTTGCCTGGTCTTCCTCTCACCAGAACTCAGTTACTGTAACTCTTCCTCCCAAGTAGCATGGAAGAGTGGCATCTGTAAGTCCTGCCAGAACTTTCTACAGCATCCAGTCTCACCTTGTGAAGTGTACCATCAGAGTGACACCAGAATTGTGGTGGTCAACTCTTGAAGATCCTCCAGCTGAGGATTCACTCTGTTGAACAACAGAACACATACCACCCACCCTTGCATTATGTAGAAAGAATGCAATGTCTCTAAAGGAAGGAGAAAACCAGCAGTGATGACAGCCAGAAAGAAGCACTGGCCCACATGACACCACCAGAAAAGGATGGAGCAGACCCCATGTGTTCAGACACAGCTCAAGAGAGATCCCACAGGGCCTGTCGAATTCATTTTCACAACATCCCCAAGAGGTGGAGGTTTTAAGGGCCCAAGATCATACAACCCTCAGTGATAAAGCTAATTTGTCCACTGACCAGAAACAGTAGAAAAAAAATTAAGGCCCAGGGAGGTAACTCAGTAGAATAAGCGCTTGCCTGGCAAGTGCAAGGGCCTGGGTTCTCCCTGGTTCCACCAGAGAGAGAGAGAGAGAGAAACAGTGGCACTTAAAGATCTGTGTAGGAAGCTACATCACAACATAAAACAGGTTTTTAAAGGATGTTTTTAAATTTTACTGTTAGGAAACCAGAATTGAAATCTGAAAAAAACAAATACAGTTAGATGGATTAAAGACAACAGAATTGAGTGCCCTCAGATCAAAGAGAAAGTAAAATTCTAAACTTTGAAATTAATAACAAATTTGACTGCATGAAACTGTAAGACAAAAAATAACTACATTCCTGGAAAAACATTTGAATCAAACAGGACAGTGATTTCTCCTAAATAGTATAAGATACTGTTTATCTAACAGTATTTAAGATTATAATAGATAAATGTGGACATGATTACATGGTTCGCATGTGAGAAGTAAATATGAAAAGGTTAATCTTAAAAAACCTTTGTTCTTTATTACCCATTAAAATGAAATATGTATTACAGTTTACAGGTTCATTTCTTGCCATGTTTCTGGTCAGAAATTGAACTGGACAAGAACCAAATCAAATCTTCCCATAAGGTCAACACTGAACCTAACCACTGAACATGATGAACACCTTCAACAGGCTGCATTGAATCTAATACCCTCATAAAATTCCAGTAACATTTTAAATTACTAATCACTATAAACATTTGTCTCAATGAGCTGTTTCATAGCCTTTGAGTTACCCAAAGATAATTATACTATGAAAATAGTATGAAGGAACAAAAACTCATAAATTCATTTATTTATTTATTACAAATATCTATAACAAAAATGGTATAAGAGGCTACCAGCCACTAAGGTGCACACCTGTAATCCCAGCACTTAGGAGGCTGAGGCAAAAGGATCACAGCAAGTAGAAGGCTAGCCTGGGCTACATAATGAGATCTGTCTCAAGAAAACAAGAAATAAAATTCTAAAAGCAATATACACATCCAAATTTAAGGGTTTAAAAAAAAAGGGACCAGTGAGATAGCTTACTGGTCTAAAACTCCTGCTTAGGCAAGCTCAAGCAAGCACAAAGACTACAGTTCAATCCCCAGCACCGCATGCTGTGCCAGCCCCACCCCCTAGAGTCTGAGCTGCATATTGAGACCCTGTAACAAGTAAATAAATAAAGATATTTTTTAAAAAAATGTAAACGCCATAGAATTACATGACAGAACATAGAAGAAAAGACACTCCAGGTCTGGAACCTCAACATAACTGTTGGGCTGAGCTGGCCACAAAACAAGAAAAAAGAAAAGAAAAATATGGGTTTACATGGCATTTTTTTGATTGGGAATTGCAGACCATAGGCTGTGTAAATTATAAATATTACTCTGAAACATCATGAAAAAATACATATGTGAAGACTCTGACATGAAAAGTAAAAAGAGAAAAATTGAATAATGAGACGACATGTGGATTCATTACTTTGAAAAATGTCTTTAGCTAGAAAGAAATTCATCAACATACTAGGTATAGTTATGTTGAGGTTCCTGACCTGGAGTGTCTTTTCCTCTATGTTCTGTCATGTAATTCTATGGCTTTTTAAAAAAATTTTTTAAACTTTATTTATTTACTTGTTAAAGGGTATCACTATGAGCTCAGACTCTAGTGAGCCTCCAGTTTCAGCCTCCCCAGCACTAGAATTATAGGCATGTGCCACCATGCCTGGTTTTGGGGCTGGGCTGGCACAGCATGTGGTACCAGGGAACAAACCCATGTCCTTGTGCTTACCAGGCAGGCTCTTGGACAGCCAAGCTATCTCTCCAACCCCTCTGTAGCTTTCCTGATTTAAAAAAAAATACAATTTTTGAAAATGGCCTAAAAGATTAAGCTTATTTATACAGAAAACAATATTGAGTCAAAAACAAATATTAATATATAGGGCCAGCAAGGTAGCTCAGTGGACTAATTGCCTGCTTAGACAAGTGCAGGGACCGGAGTTCGATCCCTGGCAACACAGGCCATGCTGTTCCTACCTGTGGGGGTGCTGACCAAGTCCGGGTGTGATATCACACACCTATAATCCCAGCTCCTGGAGAGGCTGAAAACAGAGGGACACTACAAATCCAAACTGTGTAGTGAAACCCTGTATCAAATACATTAAAAAATGAATATATAAATATTTAATCCCATACAAGGCCAAAACCATGCTATGCCCAGAAGCAAGTGAGTATTGGTTATTAATTCACTGTCTCCTATGCCCTCAGGCTGTGCCCACAGTGATGGACAGAGAAAAGCTCTCCTATCCCCAAAGAGACTAATTCACAAGCAGAACAGAGCAGGGGCTCCAGCAGTGCAGAGAGAAAGAGGAAAGCCTGTGAGGGTGGGGTCACAGATGGCTGGGGACAGGAGGACAAAGGGCAGAGTACTTGTTTAACTTCTGTGAGTGACTGGGAATCTCAGCTGGGAGAAACAAGTGGGACTTCTAGATGACTTGCTTAGAATCCTTTGGGGGAATCCTATTGACGAACAGAAGAGAAAGTAGTACTGTAGAGCTGGCCTAAGGCAGCTAGGCAGGGCACCCCAGAAGCCACCTCAGTGTAGTGTCCCAGCTCTGGTGTTTGATGCTTCCCCCCATCCACACAAATTCGGTCAGGCCCACTGTACCCAGGCCCCAGCAGAGAAATTCACCCTGGGCTCTTGGCCACAGACTTCCCTTGAGTTTGAGAACACAGCCCAGGAAGCAAGAATCTCTGTGTTTTTAAAATAAACAACCTACTTGTACTTCCCCCTCTTTGTGTACCCCTCTTGGGCCACTCACCCCAGGCTGCTTTTTCATCTGTGGTTTCTTCACTGTTCAACTCCCAAGTTTCAGCATCATTCATCCTCTTGAGGATGAGGTTTATCTGAGGCCTGAGGGGAAGGGAAGTGGAGCAGTACTAGGCCTTTCCCTGAGTGTCCTAGTGCTACCCTACTAGCCTTCCTGGGAAGGAATCTGTGGCCCTCTAGGCCCCCAAGGGAGCTGCTCTCCAGCAGCCATGTCCACAGATGTTAGAAAATCTGTTCCAAATCTCCAGCAACTCCTCAGCTGAGAATTCTCTGCTCTTGGAGGAGAAGGGAAGGAGGTCTTCAGAGAAATACAAGTCTTCAAGAAATACACAGTGATAGGCCCAGAAGCCACTGTCATTGAATGAGCAATGGAATGAACAGATTTTTTCTTTTTTTTTTTTCTTTTTTTTTTTTTTTTATGGTGCTGGGGATTTTTAACTCCGGGCCTCATACATGCTAAGCAAGTGCTCTACGGCTGAGCTACAACCCCATCTATGGCTTCCCTTGCCTGTCTTTCTTCAACTTGTAACTGGTGTAGGAGAAAAGTTTCAATAAGGACAGCCTCAACACACACATGGCCAGCCAGCCATGGCCTCTAAAACAATTTTCCAACTCTGAAAGCTCCATAGACTACAGGGACATCAACCTAAGGAAGCCTTACGTGGTTCTGTTCAATTAACCTCTTTCTCAGAAGTACCTTGGTTTAGATCATAAATTACTTCATCATCTTACCTCAGATCAACATCAAGCTGAACGTACCCCACAAGGAAGAGGACAGTATCCACACAGTCAAGGCCTGCACCTACCTTCACCCTTCCTTGCAGAGGCCTGTGAGCTACACTTACCTCTTGAATGGCTCCTCTTTTTTCTGTCCCCACTGTCAATAATCTACTTCAAACACAAACAATTCTAGAAACCTCCACTGTTCCCTGTGGAACCACTGAAAGCCAAGCCCCTTCACTATCAGGCCCAGGAACCTTGCCTGTGTCATCCTCCGCTCCCCTCCTCCTACCCTGGGCTTACAGCACACTTGGTGGACTGCTTGTGTCCTGCAAAGCCCATGTTCCACTTGTCTTGGGATGGCTGTTCCTACTAGCTCCTCCTTCTACTCTGATCTGACTCTTTTCTGTTGCCCTTTTTCGACCTTCAACTCCATCCTGAAACTGACCTGAATCTTCATGGCCTAGGAAGTCTATCTTCATCCTCCCATCAAAAGTAATTGGTCCCTTTTAAGCTCTAAGAGGCCTCTGGTTTTAATATGTATTATAGTTTCTGGTCTGTAAGCCATGACACACATACCTATGTATCCTGCTGCAGCAAAGATTCTGAGAGGTTGAGAATGCCTCTCTTACAATCTTATAACTGTGTCTGCTACATGGAGGAGTTCACTTTTAATTTTTTCTTTAATCACTTATTTGGTACAGGCTCTTGCTATGGGGCTCAGACTCATAGTGATCCTCCTGTCTCAGCTGTTCAATGCCACATTGCCCAATACGTCAGTTACTCAATCCTGGTGACAATGGAAGTGACTGTAAGAGGGACAACCCTGTAACACTAATTCCAACATAGTATCTCAGGTGAGGATTCGCAGAGAACTTTCCTCATCTGTCCTCTCCTCTTCAGGTCCTGCCATCTTGATCAAGGTCACACTCCATGAATTCTTCCCTTACAGTCCTTTAAGCTCCCATCTCCTCATTTAGGACAAGTCCAAGATGACATTCAATGCTGTCTTATGTCATCTTTTGTACTGAGCTTACATCTGTGTTTGTTGTCACAGGCAGGATGGAGGAGGGCGCAGACCTGAGTCCTCGGCTCTACCCTTTACCAGCAGTATAACATGACCATGCCCCTCCCCCTCCTGCTTAACACCCTTTCACCCAGCTCCTCGGGACCCAGTGTGGTCAGAAGGCACTCATAATTAAGACACTTAGTGCTCCACTGCAGAAGGTTAACAACAACGAAGGAGCTAGATGCCCAAAGGCAGGCTCCCAGCTCTCCAGGGCCTGCCATATACCAAATAGCTGAGACCCTCTTTCCTAGAGAACAGATGACCAGGACTGGGAGCCACAACATTTTAGGGCTCTCAGGGACCCAGCACCTCTTCCAACCTGACATTACGCCCTGACAACTGGGCAAGCACTCCAATTCCATAAGCAAAGAAATAGCTAAGCGACTGCCTTCAGGCCCTGCTTGTCTGGATTCAGTTGCCAAGCCACCTCGGCCCCTCCCCACCCTTTCCTCTCGACCAGCACCAACTCTGAGGCCACCATCCCCACCACAGAAGCCTGCCCCCACCGGCCCACGCCCTACTCCCCACCACCTTCCTGCCCACCCATCGCCTGGGGCCAGGGGGGCAGGAAGGGAGGTGCTGGGCACCGGCCGTGAAGAACAAGGTTCTGCTGAGTTTCTGAGGACCATGGTCACCACCGAGCCCTGGAGCCCGCGCCCAGGGACGGAACTCTGGGACTACTCGGGCTGGGGCGAGCCGGGGGAGGAGTTGGAGCTGTGCCCGTTGTGGGAGCTGCCCTACAGCTACGCCTACGTCCCCGCGCTCTACCTGGCGGCTTTCGCCATCGGGCTGCTGGGCAACGCCTTCGTGGTGTGGCTGCTGGCCGGGCGGGGAGGGCCGCGGCGGCTGGTGGACACCTTCGTGCTGCACCTGGCGGCCGCCGACCTGGGCTTCGTGCTCACGCTGCCGCTGTGGGCTGTGGCGGCGGCGCGCGGGGGCCGCTGGCCTTTCGGCGCGGGGCTCTGCAAGCTCAGCAGCTTCGCGCTGGCGGGCACGCGCTGCGCGGGCGCGCTGTTGCTGGCCGGCCTCAGCGTGGACCGCTACTTGGCCGTGGTGAAGCTGCTCGAGGCGCGGCCGCTGCGCACCCCGCGCTGCGCGCTCCTCTCCTGCTGCGGCGTCTGGGTCGTGGCGCTGCTGGCCGGCCTTCCCTCCCTGCTCTTCCGCGGGCTGCGGCCCATCCCCGGAGGCTCGGGCACCCAGTGCGGCGAGGAAGCGTCCGACACCTTCCAGGCGCTCAGCCTACTGCTGCTGCTGCTGACCTTCGTGCTGCCGCTGGCCGTCACCGTCTTCTGCTACTGCCGCATCTGGAGCCGCCTGCGCAGGCCGCCGCACGTGGGCCGGGCCCGGAGGAACTCGCTGCGCATCATCTTCGCCGTCGTGGGCAGCTTCGTGGGCTCCTGGCTGCCGCTCAGCGTCCTGCGGGTCGTATTCCACCTGGCGCGCCTGGGGGCGCTGCCGCTCCCCTGCCCCCTGGTGCTGGCGCTGCACTGGGGCCTCACCGTTGCCACCTGCCTGGCCTTCGTCCACAGCTGCGCGAACCCGCTCATCTACCTGCTCCTGGACCGCTCATTCCGTGCGCGGGCCCTGCACCAGGCCTGTGCGCACGCTGGCCGCCAGCTGCCCAGGATCAGCTCGGCCTCCTCGCTCTCCAGGGACGGCAGCTCCGTGTTCTGGGGACGCCCCCAGACCCAGAACGCTGCTTCGGCAGCCTGGTAGCCACCCCTCTGGGGCTGGGGTGTGTGTGTGGTAGGGGTGGGCAGCAGCCGAGCGACCAGAGAGGGTGATCGGGATCCTGCGAAAGTCTGCTCGCAAGCTCCTCCATAAGCTTCCCTGCAACCTCAGAGTTATTTGAGCACCCCACCCACTCTGCCCCAAACCGCATTGCTGAGACAGCCTGGTGGGCACCTGGGCTAGTTTTGTCCAGTCGAAGCTCTCATGAGATGGGGCCGATAGCAGCCTCATAGGGTCACGGAGAAGAGAAAGGGAAGTGGATTTCCTGCTCTGCACCATTCCGCATAGGACCACACCGAACATCCAGCTCAGGTTACCAAAAGCCACTGCTGTCTCTGGCTATGGTTTCTCTGGTCCCCAGCCTTTGCCCCTTGAGAAATTCCTGCTCCAAATGAGACACTCCAGCCTTTCATTTGCAAAAATGTCTACAAAACAGGAGACTCCACAGGCCTTTTGTACACAGCGCTCTTTGTGACCACTGTGCTTTGTCATTAACCATCATCAATTCATATTTTCATTCTCAAACCTCCAAAGTCAAGGGAACCAGCTACTGTGAACCGCCTAATTTGTTCCTTCGGATGAATGCCACAGAACGGACACCCTGCCCTGGTGACCTTTCTTCCCTGTTTGGCAAAGTGGCAGGAAACACCCTAGAAATTGTGATCTTTCTTTCTTCACAGAGCCAGACTCTCTCTTGAGGCCTTCAAAATCCCCCCTTATTCAGCCAAAGACCCCAGATTCATCCCTGGGAGCTCTTCTCAATAAACATTTTTGCTAGACCTTATTTGATGACTGCATCTTTGTTGAGCAGTGGGACTGGAATGACTGTGGGGAGATCAGCCACAGGCTGTCAGACAAGAGTCAACCCAGGGGCTGAGGCTGACTTTCGGACAAGGATAATTTGTGTGGTGTGGGCCCTGACAGCCACCTGCACCTGTGTGCGCGCAGCCATCCCCCAGGCGGGCAGCAAATCACTTATTCATATTATTTCTAAGGGCATTTCACATTTTGAAGGTTACAGAATGGAAAAAAAAAAAAATCTTGTAAGGGCATCTGCCTGCCAGGTGCCACTTCAAAGGGGCGAGGTACCATTTTGATTCTCAGACGTGTACTGAATCTTTTTCCCTACCCATTGGGAGAGCTTCTGTCTGACACAAATGTTTGAGATTAGTGTTTGCCCATTGATTTTTCCTTTGAGGATTCTGGAAGGTTCAAAAATTCTCTCTTTTACACTTTTTTTCTTTTTTAGGACAGGGTGTAGAGGGTCTCACTGTGTAAATCAGACTCGTAGTGATCCTTCTGTTTACAGCCTCCCAAGTGCTGGGATTATAGGCACACACCACCATGACCAGTCTCAATCACTGTCTCAGTGCCCTGGAGGTGGGGCGGGCATGACAGGCATGAGAATCGAACTCTGCCTAAAGTAGGTGCTTTAATCTGCTGAGCTATTTGGCTGGCCTTTCTTTTACACTTTTCACCCAAGAGGATTTAGCCTAAAAACATTTTGATTGCTGCAGGGGACAGGAATCTGATTCTTCTGTTCTTGACAACCATGTCCTGGCCAAACCCCACAGCTGAGCATGCAGTGCAGGCTCTGGGGAGATGCCCACAACTCAGCACCTCTGCACTGAGGTGCCCCCCGGCTAATACCACGCAGTCTCTTCAGCATCTGGGCTGCTGGGTTGGAGCAGGTTGAACAACACAGCTCACCTTGACCAGGCTATCAAAAGTGTATTAGTGCAGGCCACCCTCTCTACTCAGAGAGAGACAAGCCTAGCAGCTCTGGGTCACCTGGGCCAGCAGGATGAATTTCTGATCCTTGCTTATTGGAAGGCTCAGTAGTGTCACAGGCCTTGCCATTCTCACTGTGACTATCTGACATAAGAAGCTACTTATTTCCTGTGGAAGAGGGCCCCACAGCTTTTAGAATAGGGGGCTGACCCTTGTCTGGGCATGTGATAAGATGTCAACTTCCAGAGAAAATGTTTCTTTCCCTTGTTGGGTCCAATTACACCAAGCTGTCTGTTCTTACTAATGGAGCAGGACAGGAAGGAGGCTTCTGGGGTGTTGAAAACCTGAAGGTTTTCACCTCTTCTTGCAGTAGTTATGGAATCTCAGCACCTCCCTCCTACCAAAGAAGGCTAGATATAGAAAGAAGTTCCTTCCCTTTGAGAATATATTGACTTTGGCTATCACATGTCCCTTGGAAATATTCTCTTATATCCAGATGAGAACAAGGTCTCAAACCCCCCTCCCCTCAGGAAGATAAGGCATAGGTAGATGCAGGAACTGGCTAGTACACCCTCTCACCTCTGCTGCTGATAAGAGTATGAACAATGGACTATTTTAGAAAGTAATTGTGAATCTACATCAAAACTTTTAAAAATGCTCAAATCTCATTGGGTGTGGTGTTACAGGCCTATGACCCAGCCACTCAGGAGGCTAAGAGGATCACAATTCAAGGCCAGCCTGGGTAGCTTAGTGACACTCTGTCTCAAAATAAATTAAGAAGGGCTGGTGACATAGCTCAATATTCCCTAGGTTTGATCCCCAGTATTTAGAGAAAAAAAAAAAAAAGAAAGCTTATACCTGATTGGATCTTTGTGCCTTTGAACCCTGTAATTTTTTTTTCTCTATATTTAGAAAGAGGTCTACAGGGTCTCACTACATAGATTGGACTCATTGATTCTCCTGTTTACAGCCTTCCAAGTGCTGGGATTATAGGCTTGGACCACCAGCCCAGTCTCAATCGCTGTCTCAGCACGCCCTGGGAGAAGGATCAGCACAGCACACCAGGGATCGAACCCCAGCCGCTGCACTCTGACTAAGCAGGTGCTTTAGTCCGGACCTTCTAATTTTAACACAGAAAAAAATACATAATTCCCAAACTGTTAAATGTTAGGTGTGCCAAGCCCATGGCCTCACAACATGGAGGTCCAGTCAACAACCAAAGAAGGAAATCTAGGGGAGTTTTAACTGGAAATAAGAGGAAGAAAAATACCTCCTGAGTTTCCCAAGTGGGGGTGCCCTTTATGAGCACTGACAGTCGTGGTCAGGGATTTTTATACAGCAAAATCACAATGTGGGTCAGACTAAAATTGACCTATAGGATTACAAGCAGTCAGCTAATAGTGATCCAGTAGGAAAAAGAGTTGTGCAGCAAGGGCATGTGGAAAGAATAAAGGCATTGGGGGGAAGGGGTAGGGCTAGATGTTCTTGTCACCAGTCTGTGTGTCTAAGGTCTAGCTGGGCCCACTGGACCACGTAGTGCTAATTATAGTCTACTCTCCAATTGCCATTTTATCTCCAGGGTGGCTTATAGCCCAGGCTACAGCTTCACCATTGTGAGGCCTGCCTCTCCAAATTTGCCTCCAGCCACAATTCTGATGTCTTCATTTTTTTTTGCCCTGACTTCCTCAAGAGTCCAGTCCCCCTCTGACTGCACATTAATTTCTATCTATCTTAGGGTCTGGCCTAAGATATTTATATTCAGGAAAACATAACACTACTGAACATATAGATTGTTTTCTTCTCGATTTTTTTTCCAGTGCCATGTATTGAACTGAGGAGCTCTCTGTTAGTGAGCTATGTTAGCTCACTAATAAGTGAGCTTAGTCCTGTAGTCCACTTAGGGCTCAACAGACTGAAGTGCCTGGTTAGGCAGAGCACAGTGGCTGGAGTTCGATCCCCAGCATGCCATGATGGCCCCAATTGAGACTGGGCATAGTGGCACACACTTATAATCCCAGCACTTGGGAGACAGAGAACAGGAGAAACGTTACAAGTCTGATCTACGTAGTGAGACCCTATACACCCTATAGACCTGGTCCTAAATACAGAAGAAAAAAAAAACTTCTATCTTAGTTATCTCTTCTAATACAATAATGCTAAATAATAAAAGTTTGATGCACTGAATTAGAGAAGTGCTTAAAGATTTAAACCTGGAGTAGGCACAGTATTCATGCCTATAATAGAAGCTACTTGGGAGGCTGAGGCAGGAAGGTTTGAAGCTAGGCTAGGCAACCTACGGAAACCCTGTCCAAAGTAAAAAATAAAAAAGGGCTGGGAATGTAGCTCACTAATAGAGTGCTCCTCAGTTCAATCCACAGCCCTGCCTTCCACACACACACACAAAAAAAAAAAAAAAAAATCTAGAAGGAAACAATCTATGATGATGTCCCAGAATCTCCCATAGCCCTCCCTGAGCCTCAGCTTCTGGGGCTCCATCTGAACAATGGAACTGATAATATCTGCTCAGGCTGCCTCACAGATCAAAGGAAACCAAGTTCTTTAAAGTACTTTGTCAGCAGCAGTCTTTTAGAAAGACTAAAAGCCCAAGCTCAGGACTAGCATTCAGGACCTTGGCTCTGCCTACCTGATACTAGCTTTGGATTGGAGACGGGGCAGAGTGTTGGGGTTTTGAGAGGTCAGCCTCTGGGCACAGGCTGGCACATGGCTCTGTGGTTGTCTTGCTTCTTGTGACTAATTCTCAGCTTTCTCCTCACTTCCCTTGACCTCTGAGTCTGTTCTTAGGGCACTGTGTGGGAACCACGGTCTCCGTGGGTTGATGAGTGATTTGGGGAGTTCAGAAGGCTGGTAGAGCGGGAGGATGGGTAATGTGACTCGGTCTGCCAGACACTGTGAGGACATCTGGCTGGTTCGACCTCCTTGGGATTGTGTCCCTGGCTTCCCTGGGCTCAGTGGCCAGCACAAAGCTACTTCCACTACCCCCAGCCTCATCTCCAATGTGGGCCCAGTGATGAGAAACCCAGGAAATGCTCAGTAACCAAAGGAAGGAGAAGACAGAGGTGTAAGATCCTTCTCTCTCTCCATTATCTTCAAAATCAAAAATTACATATTGAGCTTGTAATTGTTGAGATTCACAGTTACATAAGGCACCAGGCTGCAGAACTAGAAGCTTATTTTGTCCATTCTAAGAATGAGGTTTTGGAGGGCCAGAGCCAGGAAATCAGCTGCTTAAAGTAGTATTAGTGCATGTCACATTGTGGAGTTTCAAAGAGTGCTCCCTTGTGATTTCATTGGTCTGCAGGACCAGGGGCAAGCATCACAATTCTCATGGCTGTGAAGCAAGAGGCCTGGCACAATCGCAGCCCAGCAAACAGCAGAGGCTGATGCCTCCTCCTGCAAACCTCTCTGGGCACCCTCTCTGCTTAAAAGCAGTAAGAGTTTACCCCTGAGATTGTTAAAATAATGTAAATTCTTTACTTTTCAGTCATAATAAGGAGGTCCCACCCTGGTGCACAAAGGGCTTTGAAGTCTGGGTTCAAGCCATCCTTCTGCTTCAGCCTCCCAAATCTCCAAGCCCATAGGTGCGTGCCACCACACCCAGATTCTTTGTTCTTTGAAAAAAGAAACCACAGGAAAAGACAAAGAAAAACATGTATTATTTTGCCAGGAGATGCTATATTTTTCCCTCTATAATAAAACATGAGTATTATATTTTTCCAGATAAATTAAGGTTATTCTATGAGATCAAAGACTAAATCAGGTATGTTCCCAAGTGATTGGCACTCAGCCACTATTTTTTTGTTTTTATTTTATTTTTTACTATATGTATGTATACACATGCTAAGTATCAGACATGGTAAGTGCTCTGCTACTGAGTTACACCCATCCATAGCCCTGTTAATATAATTACAATCATTACCCTATTGTCTGCTTTCTTCACCTAATGGCATGTATTTTATCATGGCATTAAGTATTATTCTAAAACACAACTCTAAAGTTACTTTGCATTATGGTTGAAATATAAACTTTCACATTAACTAAACTCATAATACTTGAGGATTTTTTTTTTTTTTTACTCATCAACAATTCAAGGGTGAACAAACACCCTTGTCCAAAGATCTTTCTGTTCATTTCTGATTCATTCTTCTGGACAGAGTCCCAGGAGTGATATCAGAAAGTGACGGGCTGCTTACAGTACGTGGACACAGGCCCACATGTGAGCACGTCCACACGCTCCATGGTTCACTGAGAGCGCCTCTTACCATGCACTTCACAAACAGCACTGGGCAGCACCATTTTTAAAAACTTTTGGTATCTGCCCAACTTGAAAGCAAAACTATTTTACTACCTTGGTGTATTATGTTAAAGACCTTTTATACATCATGTCTCACTGTAGCATCTCCCTCTAAAGTAGATGTTAACGACTAATAGTTACTGAGCGCATCCTATGTAAGAGATATTGAGCTAACAGGCTTATCAATGTTATTTTCACAACTTTACATTATACGATTGTCTCTGTCCTACAGATCAAAAATATATGAGTCTTGAATAATTTATACCACTTGCCTTGAAGTTGGGATCTCCATTTTGGAGGCAGTGGAGCTGCCGAAGTCACACATACAAGAGTGGAGCTTAAACCAATGCCTTCTTGTTCTAGGCTCAACCCAACCTCAGTCTTCACTGGTCTGGTAAGCACTTAATTCACATCGTCTGTCATTATTCACTATTAAATCAAAGGGTGCACAGGAGTTTGAGCTACTAACCTGCATAGAATCCTATTGAAGGACAGCATCTCTTCCCCATGGAGGTAGCCAGTAAATGCCCAGCAGGAATAAGCTAAGCTACTACCCCTGGGGGGCTCCTGGGGAGCCCTAGCAAGTAAATGGGAGCCCTGGGGAGGACGACACTCAGCTTCAATGGGCAGCAATGCTGAAGCAAAGACTGGAGACAGAGCTGCCTGTGTCTGGGCAGAGGCTGTGGTTTTCCCCCTGGAGGGAGATGTGCTAGACAGGGCTGATTCATCTAGCTCACTGCGCTCTGAAAATGACTCTGTCTGTGAAGGGCACAGTCCCACATCCCCTCTGTTCACGACCCCTGCCTGCACCAGACTAAAAGAAATCACAAAGCGAGCAAGGAGCCCTGGGGCTGTGCCCATCCTGGGTCCCTGGAGCAGGAAGCCACGGTGTAGTGTAGGGAACTCATCTTGCCCTGTGAAGTCTTGCTCTTCATATAAATTATTTCCCCTAATCTTTCCAGGTCTCCTTTCCTAAAATTACTGTCACAAAGAGAGAAGGTATAGCATGAAGAATGAAATAACTCAAGATCTTCCACCCAAACCACCATCATTTTCATTTTTGTACCCCTCTTTCTGGCCCCTCTGTACTATAATGCCATTTTTACACTGCTGTAATCTGTGTCCAGCTTTATTTTGCAAAACATTCTAAATATCTTTTTATAGCTTGATAAAAAGTTGCAACTGTCATTCTCAAAGTTTTTTTTTTTTTTTTTTTTTTTTCAGTGAATAGAGCCTGGGTTCCTAAGCCACCCTTCTTTTATCAAACAGTGAAGTTGCCTGGGAGTTTTTGTCTTCTATAAATATTCTGCAAAGCCTGTTTCCCCATTGGCTGGGGTGGATTTGCCTGTTTCAAACCAAACAGAACCCTGCCTCAGCATCCTCCTTCAGGGTCCCCATCTCCTGCCCTGTATGATCATGTGGCCCCTTCAAATGACTGAATTAGCTGTGGCCTTATGAAAACCTATTCTGAAAGCACTCTGCAGAGCCGCTTAGCACCTAACTGAAAATAAGCGCCCGTGTTTGAGCACACATGGCGGCTACGTGCACCAGCTCTGAGGCCACCGCTGTGGCTGAGCGCCAGCTCTGCCTCGCACCGCACGGGACCGCGGTAAGTTCCTCTTCCGCTCAGAATCCTCATATGCTGTATCTCGCAGAGCAGTGATGGCAAACCTTTCAGGGACAAGCACCCCAACTGCAGCCCCAAACCCACTCATGTATCGCAAAGGGACACCACCTCAATGAAACCTGAATACTGAGGGTTTCCTTTAGGAAAAACAACTCATACGTTAACATCTTTCATCTTAAAAGAAAAATACAATGAACGCACAACATAGGTTTGCCACCACCATCATAAGGCATGGGAATTGTTTCGAATTATCTGGTCCACATTAAGTATTGTATGTACGGTAATTTTCACGAGTAAAATAAACAAAAGAAACATTTGCTAAATGGAGTTGAATCCCACTATGGTTTTGGATCTCTGTTCCCAGATTCATTGATGCAACAAACCTTTTAGTTGTGTTAATGTGTTTTATGTGAAGTTACAGAGTAAAGTAGTAAATTCTTTTCTTTAATGTGTTTGGGAAGGGTCTCACCAAACAGCTTGGACTCATGGTGATTCTGCTGTTTTCAGCCTCCCCAGCACTGGAATTACAGGAGTGCGCACCACGTGCCCGGTCTCAGTGGCCAGTGCAGTGCGCCAGGGTGGTGCTGGTGCCGCATGCGGTGCTGGGATTGAGCCCTGGTCCCTGCACTTGCCGAGGCAGGCATTCAGTTTTCTGAGCTATCTCGCCAGCCCTAAAGTAAATTCTCAATGCTACAAAACAACAATTTATTATCTGAGTTTCCATCCCAACAAAAAGAAATGGAAATTATAGGTTTACTGGTATAAAAGAGGGAAATAAAGCCTGGGAAAGGTGAAGGAAAAAAAGGAGGAAACAAAACGTACAGAAACTTTGAGCTTCGAGTAGATATTATTTTTTCCCCTCCTTGGGCCTTTTTCTTGAAATCAAAAAACATGTAAAGAATGCTGTGCTGTGAACTGGTCATTTTCATATACCACTGGTTTTGGAAAATCTACTGGTTCAGCACATGGCCAAGGTGGCAGACAGTGACAAGACCGGAGCCTGTCTCTCTGGGGTAACCATTTCCTGCTGGGGCCCAGAGCACATCATGAGAGGAGTGGCCCAGATGTTTCCCCTGCAGTGACACTTGGCGGGGAGCCGTGGCCCACATTAGCTGCTGCCCACCAGACCCCAGCCTTGGCGGGGGTTAGAGGATGAAGCCGCTCTGATCCTTGCTGGCTCAGGCTCCTGCAGCCCACAGTTCCGGGACTGGCCTGCTCTCCACAGGTTTACCTATTGCATGGCTGTGAAATTTTTAAAACTTCTTTTTCAGAACTGGGAATTGAACTCAGGCCCTTGCACTTGCGAGGGAAGTGCTTATTCCATTAAGCCATCTCCCTGGCCCCCTAAAAAACATTTTATATGATACACCCCTCAAAAGGATAGAGGTGTGTGCTCATCAATTTAAAATTAACCAAACAAGGCAAAAAATCCTTTCCCACCAAAAAAGAGAATTCAAAAGCAAACCCATTAAAAAGAGGCCAAAGAGAAAATAACATAACTTATATTACTTGTACAAGTGAAATACATTTATCAGCACACTTAATAAGTGTTTTTGACATTTAAGAGCTTGTCTCCCTATGATTGGGCCCCAAGAGGGCTTTACACACACCCTCTCTATACTCTCAGAGGGAGCTGGACAAGGGAAAGAACCAAGAAAATCTGCTGAGGGTTCCCCAGCATGTGGTAATAAGAGGGCAATCATTTTTATGATATAATAAATCAAGGTGGGCGTGGTGGTACACACTTGTAATCCAAGCAGTCTAAGTAACTAATTAAGTTCATGCCTCAAAATAAAAAAAAAAATTAAAGAAAATAGGAAAGGACTGGAGTTGTATTTCAGGGTAAAGGCCCTGGACCCAATCCTGAGTACATCCAAAACAACAACAATGAGAACAGTAAGTCAAAGGGTGTCTTTGTAGGATTTTCTTATAATACAGGCAAATCTGGAAGACAGATCAGTAAAGGGTGATTGATTATTTCATATGAAGTCTATCACTTGTGTGTGTAGGTGAGTGTACATGTGTGTGCTTGTGCATGTGCACATATGTGTGCACATATGTGCGTGGGGCCTTTGTGCTGAGATACATTCCAGCCCCTTTATTTTTATTTTGAGATGGGCTCTTGCTAAGTCACTGAGGCTGTATTTAAACTTGAAATCCCCTTACCTAAGTTTCCTAGAGTGCTAGCTTTACAGATGTGCACCACCACATCTGACTTGAATCCTATTGTTTTTTAGCAGTAAAAATATATATATTTTTTAACAGAAATAGAAGGGAGTGCTGGGGAAATAACTCAGTGATCTAAGTGCCTCCCTGGCAAACTCAAGGACCCAGGTTCAATCACTGGTACTGCATGCCATCCTGGCCCTGTGCTGAGCCAGCCACTGAAACCAGCCATGGTGGTGCCCGTCTGCAATCTCAGTGTTGGGGAGGCTGAGACAGGAGGATCACTATGAGTCTGAGCTGTGTAGCAAGACCTGTACCAAATAAATAAATAAAATAATAATAGAAAATAGGAAAAAGCGTCCAGGGAAATGGCTCAGTAGAATAAGCACTTGCCTGGCAAGCACAAGGGCCTGAGTTCAATCCCAGGTTCTGCCAAAAATAAAAAAATAAAAAAGAAACAGAATGGGAGTCAGGCTGTCACCCCTGAAACAACCAGATGTTACTTACTTCCACTGAAGCGTGGGAGCATACCAGCATCACCTACACAGTGTTGCTCAAGATGATAAACTTGAATCTGTACCAGCATTTGGTGCCATCTTCTAGCTGAATGGAAATGAAGGGGTTAGGTGGGTACTAAATGACGGCACAAGGACAAAGCAGATCAGATACAGAATGTAGGGCATTTCATGAGACAACTGACCTGATTTCTTCAAGGCACTGACATGATTAAAACCTGTGCAGACATCTGGGAATGGTGGCGCATGCCTCCCTCCCAGAATCACTCTGGAAGCTAAGATAGGAGAATTTTGAGTTTAAAGCCAGTCTGGACTCCACAGTGAGACCCTGTCTCAAAAAAAAAAAAAAAAAAAAAGGGTGAGGAGGAAGGAAGAGAAGGTTTAACTCAACGATATAGTGCCTGCCTAGTATGCACAGGTTTGGGGTGTAATCCCCAGCACTACAGAACAAAACAAAGCAAAACAAAATGGAAGCCAGTTGTTGTGGTAAGTGAAGGATCCTGTAAGGAAAGTGTACTGAGCTGGCTGTGGTACTGCATCCCCGCAGCCTCAGCACTCAAGAGGCTGGGGCCGGATGCGGTGAGTTACAGCCCAGCCTGGGCTAGGTAGCAAGCCCCTGTCTAAAAAGAAAGTGTCCCATCAATTTTAGAAATACATTTAAAAATGAGATGTCTCAGGGCCAGCCAAATAGCTCAGTGGATTAAAGGGCCTGTAAGCAGGTGCAGGGGTTGGAGCTTCTATCCCAGGGCAAGCTGAGCTGGCTATTGAGACTGGGCATGGTGGCACATGCCTATAATCCCAGCTCTTGAGGGGCTGTAAACAGGTGGGTCACTATGAGTCTGATCTAATAGTGAAACCTTGAACACCCTATACACCCTGCCCTAAAATAGAGAGAGACAGAGAGAGAGAGGGAGAGAGAGAGAGAGAGAGAGAGGTTTCTATGTTCGAGATTTATATATTTCACCAAAGGAAAAGACAAATTAAGGAAATACAGCTGCATGCTAATAATGACTAAGTCCAGTGGTAGGTGAAGGCAGGTTGGCAGGACTGGTTTCTTCTGTGGAGCCCCAGCCAACCCCAACATTCCCTTAGTAGCACATTTTGGTGCTAATGCTTATGGACAAAGAAAGGCAAGCTCACAGATGGACGTGAGCCAGTTCCAGAGGAGTGGGCTCTCGGGGGATGGGGGAGAGAGTCACACCCAGCCAGGCTTGTGGACCATTGCAGTGAGCCAGACTGCATGGGATCTCCACTACAAACACCCCCCACCTCCCACCCAAACTCATGCCTTTCTATCTTGCTGTGGACCTTGGGAGAAGTCAGAGTGTGAAGCACTGTTTGTTTCTGATGAGCTCCACTACAGTGGCCCAGGCCTGGTGGGGAGGAGGTTGGTCTTTCCAAGTCTCCAGTCACTAAACCACAGGAAGTGAAACTTGGCCACTGATGAACAGGCTTAGACTATGAAACATGTAATTGTTAGCAGGAAATTATGTTATTATTGTAATAAATAAATAAAATTGTGTAATTTTTTTAAATGTGTTTTGTACAGGGTCTCACTACACAGGTAGCGATCTTCCTGTTTTCAGCCTACCCAGCACCGGGATTACAGGGGTGAGTCACCATACCTAGACTTGGTGGCCAGCTTAGTGTGCCTTGGGGAGGAGCTGGTGCAGCATGGGGTATTGGGGATTAAACCCCAGTCCCTCTGCTTGCGTAAGCAGCCACTTAGTCTACTGAGCTATCTCACTGGCCCAATAAATAAAATTATAATAAAATGCACTACTATCATCTATCCAGGTAGTTAGATGTAAGAAAGAAAAGAAAAGCTTTTCTAAGAATAAAAATGTGGGAAGCATCTTTTTTAAAAATCACTTCATGGCCAAATAGCTCAGCAAATTAAAGCACCTCCATAGGCAGATGCAGGGGCCAGGGGTTTGATCCCATGGCCTGCCATGCTGGTCCCACCCCCAGGCTGCAGGGAGATGGCAATTGAGACTGCGTGTAGTAGCACACACCTGTAAACCCAGTGCTTGGGAGTCTGAAAACAGGAGGATCTGTGTAGTGAGACCCTTTAGACACTTCCTAAAAAAATTTTTTTTAATCACTTCAGTGCTTATCTGTAGAGTGTGATGCTAAAAGCATTATCTCTGTATTTTCATTTTTCTCACTGCAGTCCTATGAAAGGAACCTAGCATGCCCATTTTATGCATAAAATAAAACCTTTTGACTCTAGAACAAACAGTACACATGCACACACACAATTTCAGTGCTTAGGGTCAAAGCCAACACCTCATATATGTGCTAGGTAAGTGCTCTACCACTGTGCTACATTCCTAGCCACAAAAGTCATATTTTCTCTTCAGTTACAATCCTCAGCTATTTACCAGTACAAAGTATAAAAAGCTCCAGGTGAGAGTGTGATAGACATACCTGTATCCCAACACTTGGGAGCTGAGACAGGAAGATTGCTCTGTTTGAGGTCAGCCTGGACTCCAAAGTGACTTCAAGGTCAGCCTGAACAACATAGTGAAACCCTATCTCAAAAAAAATTTTAAAAAGGTACATGGGGGGGGGGATAGCTCAGCAGCTTAAGTGTCTGCCCAGCAAGCACAAGGTCCTGAGTTCAATTCCCAGTACCAAAAAGAGAAAAGAAAGAAAGAAAACAAAAAAGAGCCCCAACTGAGTCAAGCCTTTGAAAAGTACCACCACCATTAGCAGTTTTAAATAAAAATTATAAAGGAAATGATTATTACAGTTAAATAAAAATTACCAAAAATTGCAGAAGTTAACCCAATAAACCAACCTAAAATGGAATGGCTCATTCAAAAGTTCAATGCCGTCCAACCAAAGCTAAATTGTTCCAGGATTTAGAGGGAGGCAGATGCCAAGTGCACAAGCAGGTCAGTATCACCAAGCACTGAGACTGAGGTTCATCTGTGTTCACCTTTACCAGGAAATAGCCTAAGTAACCTGATGCCAACTGATGTGAACCAGGGATTGAACTCAGGCCCTTACGCTTGCCAGGGAAGCGCTTACTCTACTGAGCCATCTCCCCAGCCCTAAACTGTCAGCTTTCTCCGCAGTTCTGCCTCCTCTGCTCTAGAGCCTACCTTCTCAGTTCAGCTCATCCGGGCACATCGTCTGGTTCTCCAGAAACAAGAAAATGCTCATAGAAGGCACTAGGGCTCTCTGGAGGAGACAGAGGACAGTCTTTAGGCTCACAATGAGAGAGGCAGAGAGAAGACGTTCAAGTCTCCACCAGCAGGGCCACAGGAAGCAAGGGAAGGGTCCTGGCCAGATTAGAGCTTCCAGGCCACTCTGCTGCCCAACCTCCCAGCCCACTCTCCGCACAAATCCACAAATCATGTCTACCCTCAGGCTGTTTTTCCAGAGCACAAATCCACAAATCATGTCCACCCTCAGGCTGTTTTTCCAGACCACTGATCTAAACTTGAGAGCCCACTCCTGAAAACCATCACTCCCTGGAAGTTCCACAACAAATGAGCCACAGTGCTTGTGCAGAGTGATTTCCCCTGAGGACACAGGCCTGTGAACTCTGAAATCCTACAGGGACCCAGGTAGGCAGGAGACAGAGATGATGATGAGGAAACAGAAGGCAAAGGAAAAATGAAAGAAGGTGGGGAGAGAAGGGAGTAAGGAACTTGGAAACATCTAGAAACTAGCACAGACTGTTGGCCCTAAGGCTGCTGTTGTGACCTGGGGGAGGGGCTTCCTTTCTTCCACAGCTCTGGGGTCTGAGCCCCACTGTGTGCCCCAGTTTCAGGATTCTGTTTCCTTGAGGCAGCTGGGTGAGGCCCCAGGCTTGGGCCCCTAAATTAGTTGTCTGTGTTTCCATAGTTACTCACCTTCCCGCAGCCCAGCCGGTGTGTCTCCAAAGCTCTGGTCACAGACATAGAGGCCGTTGGGCAATGCCCTCCAGCACCTGCCTGGGCTGTGAGCTGCAGGATGCGGTCAGGAGAGGAAATGGGGAGGTGGACCCAGTCATTCTGGGGTTTCCAGAGAGCATCTTGCCAGGGCAGAGACAGGGCACTGTCTGGGTGGCTAAGCATGGCCTCCCTTTCCTCATCCAGCCCCTTGAGGTGGCTGAGAGGGTGGGCCGAGCCTCCTCCCCTCCAGGTCTGGGCAGGATCAGGCAAATTCCAAAGGGTGACAGGGGTGGCTTAGTGAAGCTCTTGCACCCTATATGGGAGGTGGGTTCAGGCTGGAGAGCAGAGCCCGGCCCTCATGTAAACTTTAGAAGTTCAGCCTTGAGTGCCTACCCTACCCCCACCTCTTCCCAGAATCCCCATCTAAGGGGATTCTGCACATCACCATGCCTGACCTTTCTCTTGTGATAAATCTACTTAGGCAGTCACTGAGGCCCTTTTCTGCCCAAGGGGCAAGGAAGGAACACCGATGAAGGCTTATCTTTCCCAAATTCCACCTCCTACTCCTTCCCTAGGCTGAGTCAGTCCTGTTCCCAGTGAAGCTCTGGTTTCTCCTGTCTAGATAACTGTATCTCAGACCCTGGCTTCTTTAGATGCTTGAGGTGCTCAGGTCTTGAAACACAGGCTCTAGGCCTTTCCCAGGGGGAGAGGGCAGTCTAAGACAGAGCAGCAACACAGCTGAAGCCCTAGGGGTGTAGACAGTCCTGCAGCACACTCCTTTGAATTCCTTGTAAAAGAATCAAAATGTGTCCAAATCAGATTTTACATAAAAAGTTAGACTTCTGGGTTTTGCTTTTAAATAGAAGTATTTTCTTGTGGCTTTTGCAGCAGCTGCTCCCCTCTGACAGAGCCTGAGTTCTTGCCTGTGAGGGCCAAGTGTGACTCCCAGGCACAAACAAGCAGGGGGGCCAGTTGGAGTACAGCATCCTTAGAACTGACATACTTCATTGCTGAACTTTATCTGGCTGGTCAGAGCCCAACCCTTAGTATTTGAAGACTTTCAACCACAAACATTAGGGCTCTGGAGTCACACAACTCAGAAAGATCTATCTTCAAATCTCAATTACTAACTAGTTACATGGCTTTAATCCAGGTATTTAGCTTTTCTAGACCTAAGTTTCCTTGACACAAAGCTCAACCTGCAGTTTATGAAACATGTATGCTGTCTTAGCCCTTCTTCTTCTTCTTCTTCCTCTTGTTTGCATTTGAGATAAGAGTTCTTATGTAGTTCAGGCTGGTCTTGAACTCACTTTGTAGCCTAGGCTGGCCCCAAACTTAACACAATAACTTTTAGAAACTCAGCCTTGAGTGCCCACCTTGACGGAGAGCCTGCTGCCTCAGCCTCCAGAGTGTTGCGATTACAGGCATGCACCATCAAATCTGCCCCTTAGCCCATTTTCTGCTAAGAACAAAAAACTGGGTCATTTAAAGGAACAGAGAGGACCAGGGAGATAGCTGAGTGGACTAAATGCCTGCTTAGGCAAACATAGGGACCAGGAGTTCGATCCCCAGTTCAGCATGCTGTGCTGGCCCTGCCACTGAGTCCAAGCATGGTGGCGTACACCTGCAATCTCACTGCTGGGGAGGCTGAGACAGGAGGATCAGTAAGAGTCTGTGCTGGGTAGTTAGACTGTACCAAACACACACACACACACACACACACACACACACACACACACACACACTCACATGGAGATTTGTTTCTTGTAGTTGTGTAGGCAGGGAAGCCCAAGAACATGGTCCTAGTGTCCATTGAGGAACTTCTTGCTGCTTCATAATGTGGCAGGGGATATAATTTGATGAAACAGTAAGCAAGCAGCTAGGAAACACTTAACTATGACCTCTGGCACCTGCCATTTTTAAAAATTTTGAAAAAAGAAAAAAAGGACCTCATTAAATTGTCTCAGCTGGCCTCAAAATTGTAATCCTCCTGTCTCGGCTTCCCAAGTAGTTGAGATTACAAGTGCACATCACCATGCCTGACCTTTCTCGTGTGATAAATCTACTTAGGCAATCACTGAGGCCCTATCTACATAACTCTATCTAATCCTAAGTACGTCCCTAAGACCCCACCTCCAAATGCCAACAATGTACAAACTGGAGGATTAAGTTTCTGTGAAAGTTAGCTGTGATGTCAGCCCGAGGAAGAAGCGCCTAGTGGATGGCTTAGCACCACTCTGGTGGGGATGACTGACTGGCTGAAGAGGGAAGGCCCACCCTATATGTGGGTGGCGCCAACACCCAGGCGGGTAGCCTGGTGCAAGAGAAAGAGAAGAAGGAAGTCTGATGTTTTGCTTCCCTGGGGGAGCCACCATCTTCACTGCTGCCTCTGGCCATTCTTCTGCAGGTGACAGCATACACTGTGCAGCCCTGCAGCACACACCTGTTGGTGGACTCTCGCGGGACTCTGCATTGAACTCCAGGTCTTTGACCTTTGACTGGATCCTTTAAAAAGAAAAACTGGGGGAGAGCGTACCTGGATCCTTTTGATCTGTGGTGTGCAGATGGCACTCTGGTCTCTCCCACACCTGACTCCTCAGCTGGCCCCTATAAGCCCTCCTTTAAATCCTTTATATGTCCTATATGGATGATTACAATCCTATTTCCTTATACGGAATTCTGAGGCCTTGGGAGGGAGGTAGAGAACAGGGCTCCTAAGCTGACATCTTAGCTGCTCTAGCCTGAAAGGGCTTCTAGTAGACTGGGGTCCTGCTCCCTAGACACACAGGTGCTGGGCAAAGCAGGGAATTCTGGGTTCAAGTCCAGCCCCCACCTCGCTGAGGTCTTGTCAGGTCCCAAGGGTTCTGCTGTGCCCCAGTGCCAGGGTCCTTGCTGTTGGGGCATACCTTATTCTTCCTCATGGCCAGCCTATCTTATCTCTCCTCGATCCTCCATGTCCCCATGTTCCCACCCTGCCTGGTAGGACCCCTGGAAGGTTAGGGGGACCAGGAAGGTTTTGCTTCCCATCCATAGAAAAAGCAGGGGTGAGTGTGCTGGAGACAGTATACAGATCAGTATTTCAAAAAGTTGCTCATCCCAGGAGGAGAAATAGCACTTTTGAAGGTGCTTTACTTTCTTTCACTCCTTATATGCTCCCAGAATTGCCTTGCTGGATTCTTATCTTATTGTATACATTATTCTCAGACAATCTCACCTGAAAGGCTCCAGGCAGTGGCTCCCAAACTCTTTTCTCCAAGCTTCCTCAGGCCTCGGGGGCCAGACTGTGCCTGGAATAGTACCACTAACACCCCACAAGAAACATATCTCAGCCTAAGCTGCCTCCTCTACCTCACTGCTCCATTGCAGATCTCCCTCCTTTGTAGCTCTTGCCTCAGTCTAGGCCCCGGCACCGCCTGCCTGGATTCCTGCTCCCCACTGCTCCCCTTTCTAAGATCTCCCCTCATCACCACTCACACCCAAAGCTGCCTTCTAAAGATAATCTGTTCAGGTTCTCTCCAGGGTCAACATTCTCAGGATGGTTAGTTTCACAGGTCCGCTTGGCTAGGCATAGTATCCCGATATCTGGGCAAGCATCATTCAAGATATTTCGGTGGAAGTCTTTTTTTTTTGTCTTTTTGAGACAGGGTCTCACTATGTAGTTCAGGCTGGCCTTAAGCTCACTTAGTAGCTCAGGCTGGTCTCGAACTCACAACAATCCTCCTGCCTCAGCCTCCCGAGTGCTGGGATTACAGGCATGCGCCACCATGCCCGGCTTCGGGGGAAGTCTTTTAGATGAGATTAACATTCATGGGTTTTGCCTCATCAGTTGAAGAGCTTCAGATCTCCAGAGCTGAAAGGAATTCTGTCACCAAACTACATGGGCCCCTGTGCCTCTAGCCCAAGGGCTTCCACAGCTTCTACAATCCCATGAGCCAGTTCCTTAACCTCACCAACACACGCACGCATGCACACACACACACACACACGCATGCATGCACACACACACACACACACACACGCACGCATGCACACACACACACACACACACACACACACACACGCATGCATGCACACACACATTATTGGCAGGAGAACCCTAACACAAGTAGCTTCCTTTCAGTTTGTTTCCTTTTTCCTTTTTCTTTCATCTTTTTTCTTTTCCTTCTATGCTTTCCTTTTTTTCTTTCTAAAGAAAAGGGACTTGCTATGGAGTTCAGTCTGGCTTTGAACTCACAACAGTCCTCCTGCCTCAGCCTTCAAAATGCTAATACCACAAGTGTACATCATTATTCCTGGCCTCCTTAATTTCAAGATAAACTTAACTCGTAGCTAGTCCACTAGTCTCTTGGGTCAACCTGGCTTAAACAGTGCCTTTGTGAAAGTTAGAAAAAAGTGCCTGCTCTAGACAAGCCAGGCTGTGGCCAAGAGCTAGCTAGTGGCTGGGATTGAACCCAGGGCCTTGCACGAGCTAGGAAAGCACTCTACCCCTGACTTACAGCCCTAGCCCTTGTTATTTATTTATTTAGACAGGGTCTATGTATGTAAGCTCAGACTAGCCTTGAACTCACTGTGTTGTCCAGGCTGGCCTGGAATTAGCAGCAATCCTCCTGCCTCAGCCTCCCAAGTGCAGAGATTACAGCTTTGTACTACCATGCCTGGCTTTAATTTTTAAGATAAGCTCTGGACAAGTTGCCTTGAGCTTTTGATCCTCCATTCTCGGCCTGTTGAGCCCCTGAGCCTTCCCGCTCCCTAGTGTGTATAATTGGCCAATGCCTGGGAACTGGCTTTTGTCCCAGTGGACCCCTGCCGAACACTCTTCCCCTTTGGGTCTCCCTTCTTTCTCCTCATCCCTGACCCTAATTTCGAGGAGCTCCTAGGACCTGCTGTGCCCCCTCACCCTTGGATGTCTGTATATATCGCTGAGGTCTCAGTCCTCCAAGTTACTTGGCAGCATCTGCTCAGGCCAGGCCTTGGGCACCCTCAGGCAGGGCTGGCCTCCTCTCCCCTGACTCTGCTTCATTGGTGCTATTGTTCTCGGATCAGATGGACAACCCTCTAGAGAAGCAGCTTAAAACGATCCACTGTGTTGGACACTAGTAAGTGCTCAGTAAGTGTTAGATGAGCAAAAAAGCACAGGGAAGTGCGAGTGACCCAGAGGAATAGACAGTGGGCTCCGCGGGTTCTCAGCGAGAAGCAGAAGGGGCTCTCCAGGGGGTGGCCCTGCCCTTTAAGGCTCGGGGTCCCCCCACCCCCGGAAGGACCGGCTGGGCCGAAGGAGGGCAGGCTCGGCCGGCACCAGCCGAATCTCTGAAGCCCAGAAGCCGATAGCGCTGGGCTGCAGGGCGCAAGAGGGAACAGCGGGGTGCCCTCCCCCGCCCCCCTTTCATTCTTCCACCCCAGGGTCTCTAGGAATGAAAACTGCCCCCAGCCAGGCCAGAGCGCGCGGTGAAAGGCGGCCCTCGGATCCAGAGAGCAGCCTCCTCCCGCCGGGGCCACAGAAACTGGCAGCGCCGGGGGTTCCCCGCCAGGCGGGAGTCCCAAGGCGGGGAAAGAGGGCAACCTCTTCCCTCGAGCCGCGGCTCCCAAAGGACCCGCACCCCTGCAGGCGCCTTCCTCTAGCAGCATGCGGCCCCGCCCCCGCTCCGGGATCAGACTCTCGCGTCCCCCCTCGCATCTTCCCCTCTTTTCCTGGCGTCTTGGTATGCACCAGGGGACAGATGTCTTGGGATCTTTAACATTTGGGATGCTACAAATGCCTAAGTTAAATGAAATACCTCCAGGAACGGAGGGCCGGGGGGAGACGCGGGGAGCTTGTAGATGGCCTGAACCCCCAGCTCCTGACGCGGCCCGGCTTGCGCGGCGGGCGCGGACACAGGCGGGAGGCGCCGGAGTTCGGCGGGACAGGTAAGGGGTAGGGGGAACTTCGGGAGCCGATGCGGATCACACCCCTCCTCCCCGAGCCACGGTCTGCATCCTCAGCGGATGGGGTCCTGCAGAGACTGCGGTAATTTTACAAGGGGGTGGGAATTCTGAGTTCCTGTCCTACGTGCACGCTTCCAAATATTCAGCCTTTTCCCTCCGACCTTCTCCATGCCTGTGGAGCTCCTGGCCAGGTTCCGGGAAGGCAGGGAGCAGCCAAACAAAAGGAGCAGAGTCTCAGGCCGGCCTGGAAGTGCAGGGCGCGGTGGGGGAGGGGAGCAGAGTGGACGGGACAAAGGGGCTTTTTACGGAGGGAGCCTAGAGGTCGGATTTCAGGGCGCATTCCAGGCTCGCCGGGAGTTCCCCTGTCCCAGCCCACGCCTCTGTCGCCCGTCGCCCAGTGAAAGCGAACACCTTTCCCGGTGTGCAGGGAGCAGAGGAGGAACTAAAACAGTTAAGGGACAGTCTCCCATCCCTCCTGCCTGTAGGGTCCCGGGCAATTTCCCTTCCTTCTTTTACCGGTTAGTCCTAGTGGCTGACCGTTTTGCTTGTTCATTCATTAAAAAGAATTGTGGGCCTGTCGGTGACGGGGCTTTGCTGGATGAAGTTGGGGTTACTGAGACGACAGTGTGAAGTGCCTGGCTTAAAGAAGTTTGGATAAACGCAAAAGAAGAAACTTTGAAAAAACTGAGAATTGTTGGCCACAGAGCTGTGGAGAAGCTCTCCGATCCAGGGCTTTCCCTTAGGAAATGAGAACCCGAGAGAGGGCGCTTTTCCCCTTCTTGGTTCCCCAGGGTCACGTTCCAATCTAAGCATCTCTGTCAGAGAAACCCCACTTCCACACCTGCCTTGGCAATGGTGCTCTGGGAGCTGGGGTAGTAGCGTCACTTCCAGGATGGCCTCTGAAACGCCCACTTCGCCCTTAGTCTTTTGAGTTAGGTGCCTGTAATCAGCTGGATCCTTAGGACCCTCTCAGATTCTTGGGCAGCGCTGACTTGCCAGCCATGTTCCAGACCATAGATTCTGCAAGTTTGGGAAACGTTGAGTTATGAATTTGGGACAATGAAATATCTGAGAATTCTTGAGGATCAAGACAAGATTCCTCTCCTGTTATGGAGGAAGTGTTCCTGCCCCACACATGTAGAAGCAGATACCATGACTCTGGGCTTCGGCAGAAGCCAAATAGCTTTATTGTGTGGCCAACTCGGAAGGGGATGGGAGCCCTAAGTTCAGATCTGCTACCATGATCAGTGGTGCTGGGGGTGCAGCGTTATGGAGAAGGACAGGGAGGGTGCTAGGTCTTTGATGGTGTGCTCTTCCCGGGCCGCACACTTGTTTTTAGGGGAATTATGTTCTGTGGTGGGGACCTGGAGCTTTTGACATACATGCATTCTTGAAAAGCCAATCAGTTCTACAGCATAGTGAAAAGCTCTCAGGCTTCTTCCAGAAGAGAATTTAAGTGAAGGAATTCATGTCCAGGTATGTCCTGGCCTCAGCTGATGTCTCCCCGGACCCGGGTAGTGTGTTACCTGAGGGCTGAAATTCTTATGTTTCCAGCCCTGTGTAGGTGGAATTCAAAGGGTTTCTAAGCTTAGATAGAGTGGAACCTTGCACCTTCGGGTTTTTTTTAATCCATAGAAATTTAGCATCACTTTGAATTAGCAGCAAACCAAGAGAACATTGTTAGAGGGCTGGGACTGCCACTGATAAAATTCCATTTCACAGCATATTGCAGTTGTAGCAGCTATCTTGAAACACTGCTGATACTCATCACTTGTATGTGCTTATCTACTGCTGGGTTCTATTTAATGCTAGTAAGGAAGTATGAGCAGTTATGGTTTTGGAGCTGTGTGGCAATACAATTGGTTCTCCTAGTGATCC
This sequence comes from Ctenomys sociabilis, assembly GCA_004027165.1. Classification (NCBI taxonomy): domain Eukaryota; kingdom Metazoa; phylum Chordata; class Mammalia; order Rodentia; family Ctenomyidae; genus Ctenomys; species Ctenomys sociabilis. Next base: position 55,061 of record PVKA01000198.1, read on the forward strand.
TTTTTGTATTATTTTATATGTTTAAATATGGGGTTATCAGCTGATTCTAGAAAATTGCACTCTCCTCCCTATGTGGAGCGAAGAGCTGGGTAGAGCCAGTCCCTCTCTGGTTGACCATGATGGCAGTGCAGTAGTGGGTGGCAAGGACTGCTGTACTTTGGAGGACTGGGGAAGGGAAGGAAGGGTTGTGGGTTCTTTGAGAGGCCCAGAGAGTTTGCTTCCCACCACAGGCAGGGACCACCCCTGGAAGGGCCCCTCTGCCTCAGGCAGGGGAGCGGAGGAGGTGGTCAGCCTGGAGGACTCTGGGCTGGCATTGTTTGGAAAGGGGGTGTGGACTGGAATGTGAAGGTGTGCAACATCCGTGTGCCAGCAAAGGGGAAGTGGCCCAGTGTGACAGCCCTGCTTGATGGGAGCAGAGCTTCTCAGCCGTCCTTAAACTGGGGCTTGCTCTGGGAGTCAGGGGTCTGCGATCTTCCGGGAACAGAGAGGGAAGCGATCTTCACTTGAGCTGAGGTGCTGGGAGGCATGGTGGGAGGACCCAAGACCTGAGGGATAGTAGGAGTGGGATGTAGACTTGAGGGGCACCATCCCCTCTCTGTTGTGAAGTCCCAGTTGGCTGGGACAGGCCACAGACATCCTGAACTCGGCTTCCCGCCATTAAATAGGCTGGATCCCAATCAGCTTTTCACTTGCTTGAGAATCAGAAGGAACAAATTCCATTTTGGACTCTGGCCCCATGCATTTGAGGAGTGGCCTGAAACCTTGAAATTACACAGTGACCCTTCTACAGAGTAAGGGACAGGACTGGGGTTCAGGTCAGTGCCCCAGGGGCTGTGCTGCTAGGAGGTGGAGTTACAAGGTGTACAGGCCAGTGATGGCCTTGCTGTGCCTGCACAGGTGAGTAAATATAATATGTGGAATAAAAAGAGAAAGCCCTGGGGAGGGGGTGTAGCTCAGTGGTGGAGTACTTGTTTAGGACATGGCCCTGGGTCCCTCTCTACAAATAAGAAACAAGGATGGGGAGAAAGGGTGAATGGCTCAGTCTGCTCACTGCAGAGCCCTGGGCCCTCTGTACATACACTTCTAACCTGAGGGGTTTGCTTTTTTTTGTTTTGTGCTAGAAGTTAAACCCAGGGCCACAGGGGCCCTTCCAAAATGGGGAGTGTACACCTCTAGAACCTTCTTCTTTCTCTTTTTATTTTGAAAGGGGGTGCTAATCTTAATTCCTGAGTAAGTGATCCTCCTGCCTCAGCTTCCTGAGTAGCTGGCTCAACAGATTTGTCCTTCCTATTCTCCACTGCGAGGTTTTTAAATCCTGATGGGGGAGACATAATAACTCAGCCTGAGGGCTGCCTTTCAGTGTATGGGAATGAGCAGTGATGATGCTCTGCATGGAGCTTGTAAGTTTTCCTGCTGCTATTCTAATGCAGAGTGGACTTTTTACCTGTTTGGGAGACTTGTCTTTGGAAAAGGGAAACTGGGGGTCAGCGAAGGGGGGAAGAGCCAGGCAGGAAAGAAGGGCACTGTGACATCCCACATCCCAGACCGACCACTACAGTAAGGTCCCTGCAAGGCGTGCCCCTTGTTGCAGACAGGGATTTCACCCTAGGGAGCCCCCTTTCCCTGCTCCCCTCTGGCCCCGGAAGTGCAGAGGCCCAGGAGCTGCCTGCCGGCAACAGTCAGCAGTCAGGATTAGTTCAGGGAAGGGCTTGCTCACCTGCTCCTCCCCTCTGACTCAAGTCATAACAAGTAACCTGGTTCCCCTGGCCTAGCAGCCTGGGAGGGACAAGCGGACAGCCAGAGGGGCAGCAAGCAGCGTGTGGAGCGGGAGCCTGGTTAGGGTGAGAGCACAGGTGGCCGGCCAGTGGTCCGGAGGCCTGGAGGCGTCATGTGCGGCCCCTAGACTCCCCTACCTGGTGAAAGGGGGCCCTTCCTGAACTCCGGACTAAAACCCTAAAGCAGGTGAGGGCAGAGCAGGGTGGGGCGGGGCCGGGTTGAGTGGGGCTCAGGGCCAGAGCCCTGCGAATGGAGGGAGCTTGGCTGTGGAAGCCTCCTGCTCCTGTCCAGCTCTGATCTGGGGCCCAGTGATAACAGGGTGGTGGTGGGCTCTGACAAGGAGCCTGTCCCTGGGGCTGGGCCTGAATCTCCACTAGAGAAAGGACCAGAAGAGCTGAGCTGGAGCAGAGGCCAAGGCCTGGTTTGGGGGTGTTTATTTGTGGTGCAGAGGGTCCAGGATGGCATGCCTAAGACAAAGGGCCCTAGCATTCCCCCTCCTCGCTCTGTGATCCTTCTTTCCTCTACCTTATCCTGGGATACTGTTTGATTGGCATGTAGCACTGCTTCTCAGGGCCCAGTGCTGGGGCTGGCCCAGAGGGGCTGGGCACTGGGAGGACCAGGAGGCATTCCTGGGCTGGAGATGTTTCCTGAGCTGCCTTTATCCCCAGCAATGCTTTAGGCACCTAAGGCTTCTCTTCCTTATCCTTGAGTGTCTTGAAAGGTGGCACAACCTGGCCAGGTGACTTTCCCCAGGTAACACATAGGTGGGGAACAGCTGAGCCCTACTTAAAGCAGCAAGTTCCCATGTCAGGTTTGGCCCACATTGAATGTCAAGGCCTTCCCCTTGACCCTGGCATGAGGGACTGAGCTGAGCTGGGGAGGAGGAAGTTGCAGGAGAGAGGGGGGCCTGCTAAAGGACTCCCTAGTTTCTGGAAGTTCCCACCACAGAGGCTGAGTAGTCCCAACTTTCAAGGCAACTCCTTAGTGGTTAATAATTAATTGGCCAATGTGACTAATTAATGGCCTCCCTCAGATAGCACCACCTCCCTTTGTCCAAGGCTAAAAGACTCAGGGAGTC
>PVKA01000198.1:58014-91538 GCA_004027165.1 Ctenomys sociabilis
ATTTTTTTTTTTTTTTTTTTTATGTCTACTACATACTTCTTTGGACTTCCTTGGAAATTGAAGTTGCAAAGTGCAAGGTACATATTATCTTCAGGCCAAAGGCTTACATTGCTGCTGCCCCTCATACTTTGATAAGCTCTGCTGTTACACAGATCTGTAAAAGCTCCTTCCCTTTCAGCAGAGGTACCGCACCTCTGGGGACAGCTTGATTGCAGTCTCCCATCTGCCTCACTCTGATGCCCACTTTCCCAAGGGTTATTCTTCTGTCCTGTTAGCCTCATGCGGGGTCTGGGAATCCCCACCCCCACTGTGGCCCTGTGCTGAGGAGGCAGCAGGATAAGCTCCAGACAGAAACTCGGAAGGACTTTTGGACTCTTGCTCAATGGCTGACTCAGTGAGGAGGTGGCTGGCCTCTCCTTCCAGACTGCCGCCTGGGCTCCGCCTGCTTCCCCACCCCTGTTCCAGCCAGTGGCTTGCCAGGCCCTGGCCAGCTGAGACTCTGACCAAGGTTGCTGGCCTAAAGTAGTCTCAGGGACCACTTTCTGGCATCAAGTGGCCATACCTGCCTAGAGGACGTGGCTCAGAGAGAGGTAGACCTGGACCTTGGAGGCCCGAGACAAGGCCTACCTAATGCCCAGTGTCCAGCTACTTCAAGAAGGCTCAACCCACCAGGGAAGTATGACAGCCATGAAAGGGCTGAGAACAGCTGTACTCAGGAGTCCCCTTCTTCCTGGCTTTCTCAGTCATCTGTCTTCCTGGTCCCGATCTTTCATCCTTCCATCCTGAAGCACCTACTCCTGAGTTCTGTTTCAAACCTGAGGGATTTACAGAGAGCTTGTTAGTTACCATTCTCCTTTCTCTTAAAAGCTGGGAGGACTCCAGGCTACCTACACATCCTGGCCCAGGCTGGGACCCGTGCAGCCCCTCCCTGCTCTGCGCTGCCTCCTGCCAGAAATCCACCATGGAGAGTAAGGGTGAGGTCAGCGACACCGACAGCGGCATCATCCTGCAGTCTGGTGAGTGGGTTGGGGGAAACCCCACTGCCCAGGGCCGAGAGTGGCCAGCTAAGACTCCCAAAGCTCATAGAAGGTAGAAACAGAGGCCTCTGCTGGAGGAAGCAGGAGATACTGGAGGGCCTTAGGGACACGCACATTTTCCCTTTTTGGAAAGTGGCTGGAGTTTGGTCCTTGTACAAACAGGGATCTGAGTGTTTCACTTTAGCTACAGCAATTCTGAAGATGTTGAAAAGGCTTATCTGGCCAGTGTTAAGGTCCCTTGTCACTAGCTGAAACCAGCTGGTGGGGCTAATCTGCCCTAATTGTTGAGAGAGGACAGGAGAGGTCTGTGTGCACGAGCCAGCAGCACCCCCAGATCAGCAGTGGGCCAGCCCTCCCCTCTGAGCTGTAATGTTGGCGCTGCTAGGGAGCCAGTAGCCTGGGGTTCGGGGGTTATGACACAGGCGTGGCAGCCAGCCTGTAATTTGTGAGCAGGCATGCAGCTGTGTATGTGTGAGTGTATACTCCCCTCTAGGTGGTCAATAAGTGTCCAAGAGAGGCTTGCCTGCCTCAGCATCCCTGAGCATGTGCGCCTTGCCCTCGCACAGGCCCTGACAGCCCAGTCTCCCCGATGAAGGAGCTGACCCATGCAGTATACAAGCAGCAGCGGGCCCTGGAAGCGCGGCTGGAGGCCTGCCTGGAGGAGCTGCGGAGACTCTGCGTCCGGGAGGCGGTGAGGCCTGAGTGGCCCTTGCCCCTACACTCCTATCTACCTGGATCCATATTTAGGGATAGTAGGAGTGAAGGTGGTATCCCCATTCTAAAGGAAATTCTGGAAATCAGGATCCCAGGGATAGTCCTGGAGCCTCTCTAGAGTAGTATTTGGCCTGGCCTTGGGTGAGGGTGTGTTAGACCTGGATGGAGCCCAGGCATGGGAGAGGGGTTAGGAGACAGAAGCCCCTCTGAGGGTTGTACCTGGGATCCTATAGCCCTCTGGAAGAAGTAATCAGAAGATGTGAAGGGAAAAGGGAAGGAGGCAGAGGGTGGCCAAGAATGGGGACAAGAAGATAACTGACTGAGAAGTTATGAATGGCCAGGAGATGAGTGGCCCGCTATCCCGGGTGCCCCTGTGGAAGGGCAGGTCTGTGCAGCCAGGCTGGGCAGGTGGAGAGTTACCTGGCTTGACTTTGCTTCCCTGCAGGAGCTGACAGGCATCTTGCCAGAAGAATATCCCCTCAAACCTGGAGAAAAGCCCCCCAAGGTCCGCCGCAGGATTGGAGCCGCTTACAAGCTGGATGAGTGGGCCTTGCACAGAGAGGTGAGCCCTGAGGTGAGCCCTGCAGAGGCCACCACTGGCCGCAGCCCCAAAGCTGACCACAAGGGCACCTCAGAAGCCTCTGCTGCTCTTGCCTACCAAGGAGGGTGTCTGCCCCCCTCCAAGTTGATGAGGGGCACTCCCCATATGTAGCCAGATAGGTGGAGAAGTGTGCCACCTTAGGAGATGGAGGGCTGGACACTCTGGGAGGACACGGGGTCTGTCCCCACAGCCAAAAGATCAATTAAGAGCTCCAGCCACCCATCCAGAGAGCCAGTTGCCTGCTCAGACAGGTTCTTATGTTCCTGGAGCTGTCCTCTTTCTTGGTCCAGGAAGGTTGTGGCAGGGGCAGCTTGGGCCTGGGCCATGGTTCCCTGCTGTTTCCCACAATGAGATGGTAGCAGGTTTCTGTGGGCTGGCCTACCCAATCCTGTGGGGTCAGGAGGGAAAGTGTCCTGCTTGAGTTTCCACCCAGCTGGGCAGGCAGGCTAGGGATGGGTGCCCATGCCAGCTTCTCCCATGACAACTTGTCTGACAGCCCCTCCCACCACTCCACCCTCTGCTCCACATCCCTGGGCTGCTGTCTTGTTGCCTTGTGTCCTCTGGGCTTAGGGCCAGTAATCAGAGCGCAGGGCTGGTGCCCCCAAGAGCCTGCCTGTCCCCAGACTCATTCCCAACCCTCTGCAGGACCCCCTGAGCAGCCTGGAGCGCCAGCTGGCCCTGCAGCTGCAGATCACTGAGGCTGCACGGCGGCTGAGCGTGGAGGAGAATCTCAGTAAGCAGTTGCGGCGGCAGCGGAAGCACGCAGCTCTGCAGGAGGAGAAGAAGCTGCGAGAGCTGCAGCGCAGCCTGGGTGAGCGGCGGCGTAACAGCGAGCCCCCTCCTGCCACTGCTGTCCAGGCACTGGGTCAAGGTGAGGCCACCAGCCTGGGTGAAGGGAGTGGTGGATAGCGCGACTCTGTGCTGCTGCACTTGCTTTCAGCCAGCGCCACCTGAACGCTTGGCACTAGCGTTTTACCTTCTGCACCCCAGAAAGCCTTCTTCATCCTGGAAGATCGCTCTTCCCCAGCTCTTTAGAAAATATCCTAGTTCCTCTTGCATCCTCTGCAAAGGCTTTCAGAAGACTTCCTAAGCCTGAGGTGGTGGAGCCCACTTGTAATTCCAATGCTGTGGGAGGCTGAGACAGGAGGATTACAAATTCCAGCTGAGCAAGCAGTTTAGCCAGCAGGCAATTTATCAAGTCAGCAAGACCCTGTCTTTAAAAAACAAAAGAGGGGGTGGAGTGGGGATGCAGTGCAGAAGGAACCCCCTGATTCAGTCCCTAGCATTGGGGCAGAGAAAGTAGAAGACTTTCTTCCTAAATAGGAGGGCTAACCCTACACTCAATCCAGGATTTATTCAGCCAAAGTATCCCAAACCCACAGCTATTGGGTCGGTGTACTAGGATGAGCCCAAGGCTCTGAAGTGATGCACTTTCCCAGGCTTGAGTTCTGCAGTGCATGGAGAGTTGTTTCAAGGCCATACCGCTTGTTATGCACTGGCTGAAATCCAGCCCATGGGCACTGAGCCCCAGGATCCCTTCAGTATCTACAAGTGCCCTGGACTTATCAGGAGGGGTTGCCACATCCATGCTCTGCCTTCTTGTGCCAGTGGTTCATCCCTGACCCCTGACCCCCTGCAGGTGGCAGAGTTCGCATAAAATGTAAGCATGTCCAGCCTGGGTTAGCTTCCTGTTGGTGGGTTTGAACCTTGAGGTGTATTTTGATTGTCCTGACCCACACCCAGCTTGTCAGGTTGTGACTTGCAGATCTCCATTCCAGTCTCCACCCCCGGGCCTCAGTCCTGGCTTCCGGCCTCTCTGGCTGGCTCTGTGAGAAGAGTAGGCAAGGGGGCAATGGCCCTGGGGCAGAGCTGATCTGACGCCTTGGGCTTGGCTTAGCAAGTGGCTGCTAACCCTGCACCTCAGCTTAACTTTTTATACCATTGCTGTCCTTCCCTGCTGGGACACTGGTGGAAGCCTAAGGTCCCTCTCTGGTCCCCACACCCCATGGCCTCAGCATCTGTCCCACCTGTGCCCTCTAATTTATGATAGGCTCTCTGACCAGACACCAGCTGGTGTAGATAGCAAAGAAGGAAGTGCCTCCGTGTGACACTTGATCATAAAGCTGGAAGAGCAGTGCAGTGACCCCAGGGCCTGGTGGCTGGACCTTTCTCTGGATGAGTGGTTCTGGTCTGCCCCGGCTGTAGGAAAATGCTCATGGCCTTTAAGCCTTCTAGGGAAAAGATGTTCTCCATTTTCACTCCACTCCCTGTAGGACCCTGAGAGTGGGCCTTCCCAGCAAAGGCAGCTCTGATGGGAGCATGGACATCCCTAAGAGCCAACTTCCTCTGTGCCTGTTAGGAGCCACCCAGCTGGTGAAGTGCGCCCTGTCTCGGTTGGTCTCCACCTCTGACGCCTCCAGCTTTGTACTGCCCAGCAGCCTGGGTCTACATGTACTACAGCAGGTCAGAGCTTCCATCCAGGCTGGGATGGCAGTGAGATGTTACTCTGCTGTCACCACTGTGACCCTGACACTCCTTGTGAAAAGTCAAAAGCAGGCCAGGATATGCCCTGGGCTCCAGCTTAACCCTCTGTGGGAGGCAGGAGGCTCCAGGTTCTGATGCCTTCTCAGGACACTCTGGCTGGGAGAAACTGAGCCGGGCAGGGGAAAGCAGTGGGACAGCTTCTGACCTGGCCAGCTCTGGGCAGATAGCTTGCCCCAGTCTCAGGTCCGTTCTCTGTGTGGGCCAAGGTCCTGGGGTCTAATGTGTGGCCTCGGGAGCTCCAGATCAGGTGGGTCTAGCCAGCAATTCCTCTTTTGTAGCTTCTCTACTAAGTTAAATTTGCCTAGTAAGACGTGGAGAAGGACTGATAATTAGTAGCTGAACAGTGTTTTGAATTTTAAAAAAATAAGCAAATGAACCAAAAAATAAAACAAAACCCCAAACAAAATCCCACCCGTGACCTAGATCTCCACACAAAGGCTATTCAATTTAGGAAAGTAATTACGCCAGATGAGAGTAATTAGCCAGGCTCTGCAGGTGCTGAAGAGCCACCAGGCACTGAACCAGTTTATTGTGGGTGAACCTGGGAGGGCCACCCCAGCACATGCCTCCGTGATGGAACAGGTGCTCCGCGTGCATTTGTTGAGTGACAGTGTCAGTCTTTAGCAACACTCTCCCTCAGCATTTCCACACTTGGTCCCTGTCTGTGCTGACCAGTAGGGAAGCCACTATCCTTAGGTGGCTCTTGAGCATCTGAACCATGCCTGGCGTGCCTGAGAAACTGAACTTTAAGACTGATGGCATTTCGGTGAATAGAGTCTCATATCCCTGGTGACTACCATGTTGGACAGCATAGCTTTGAGAATGCTGAGTTAATAAGTACTGAATTCATAGTTACTTCTCCACCTGGGGTATCCTGCTGCTGTCATGAGGGAGTTGTGCTGGATGGAGGACAGGGCTGGGTGGGGACAGGGCCTGAGATAGTGACAGCGCCTAGGAGCTACCTGCCTCCAATGGGTCAGTGTGCTCTGCCAGCTCCCCGCTGTGTCTCTAGATTTCTGTCTTTGCTTTATATTATTTAGACTATAGAACAGATCTGCATGTTTACATGGAGGTTAGGGGTAACAGGCAACGAAGACCCTGGGTTCTAACCAAAACATACCACAGGGTTGCACTACTGGTCCACAGAGTAAAGTTTCACCATATTTTTCAACTTGACATTTGCAAAAAGAAAACAAACACTTTCTTTTTGAAGATCAAAAACAGGGAACCAGAATTCAATAAGAAGGTGTCACCTTCCCTGAGCCCCAAAGCAAAGACTAGCTGGAAGAAGCCAGTAGAAGAAGGCAGAAGTCGCTGGCTGCTTGAACCATATTCCTAGAGCAGAACTATGCTGGGTAAAGTTCTTGTTTCATTTCGGTTACCAGTTAGAGACTGGCAAACATTTCCAATCTGTTAAAAGGCCAGATAGGAAATGAGTCAGGCTGTATGGGTCACAGTCTCATCACAGGTCTGACCACTATAGGTGCTAATGCAGCCTGGCATCAGGTGAAGAGAATGTGATTTGTAAATACAGCTGGTGAACTAGAGCTGGCTGTAGCTTACCAACCCCTTTATGAAAGTTTCGAGATGGCAGGAATGGTTTACTTTTCATAGAACCTTCTAGCAATGACCTATGCATTAGATACTGGCTAAGAGCAGAGGCAGTGAAGGGGGGAGTGAAGAGCACAGACTCCGGCCACACTGTGAGTGTGAGCTCTGCCTCGGCTACCCTTGCGTGGACTGACCCAAGCAGTTGCTGTTCCCGCTGAAACTCGGTTCCCTCAGCTGTCATGTGGAAAGGAGAGTAACTCCTTTACGTGGCTGTGGGAATCTCATGAATCAGTATATAGGAAAGTACTGGTATTGTGGAAATAGCAACCACTCTTCATTTTCCTCACTGCTGTTAATAAACATCTAAATTCATTTGTGAATTTCATTCAGGCCACATCAGGCTTGTCGTCAAGATCTTTCCTGGGAGGCAGCTGCTGCTGTCTCATGCAGAAATGCCACACTCCCTGTCCTGTAGGCAGCTCACCTTGTCACCAATTAGAGACCCCTCCTTATGGCTGGCCAGCCAGATGATAACTTAAGTTGTCCTCCCAGTCCCACTACGCAGACTCCCACCTCCCACTGTTGTTCTGGGCAATGGAGGAATTTCCAGGTTGAGTTCAGTTGTACTTATCGTGCAAGAAAACTAGCAGAAAAGTTGACAATATTCATTTCATCCCAGGGGCTTCCAAGGTGGCTCTTTGCCTGTCCCTCCTCTTGTTAAGCTGATTTTGACCAGTGGGAGGCTGAGGTCCAGAGCCCTGAAATTTATTATTATTCAAAGTTGCATGGCTAATGAGCCAATTAAAATCGGGTTGTCTGTTTCCTAGCCCTTGACTTCTGCTTTGTTTTTTTTCTATGTTTAAGCTCATGATAGAGTACTTAGCACACAGCAGGTTTTTCCTGCAATGGTGCTATCCTGGAGAGGGAGAGCTGAGATTGCTCACACTGCTGGCTACTCAGGTCTTTGGATTGATGTCCTGACCTCTTTCTCTTCCCCAACTTTTGATTTCCCCAGAGCTCAGTGCCTCAGATGACAGCTCCCTGTCTGATGGGCTACTTCTGGAAGAAGGTGAGAGGGATAATTGAGAACTACAGTCAAGGCTGGGTCCTACTGCAAGAACCTGGGCTTTGGCAGAGTTTGCTAATGAGGATGTCGAACAGGAAGGGAGGATTTAGTGAGCTCATGAAGGAAGAGGTGCCAGCCTGGCGTCTCATGCAGAGTTGGCATCCATCTCCTTTGCACATGCTCAGTAGAGGGTGGGGACATGCTGTCTCTCATTCAGAAGTTTGACTGCTTTTATGAGGAAGAGAGAGGTGGATTCCAGCAGGCCTGATTGTCCCTACACCCTAAGGCTTTATTTCAGGTTCAACCAGCCACAGCCTTTGAGCCATATCCACAATCAGTATCAAGTTTGAAAAGAAGGTAGCAGTGAGGGAGAAACAAAAGTCTGTGGATTGAGAACCTGTACACCACCCAGGCTAGTGGTGCACACCTGTAATCCCAACACTCAGGAGTCTGGTGCAGGAAGGTCACTGTGAGTTTTAGGACAGCCTAGGCTATATAGTGAGTTCAATACCAGCCTGAATTACATAGTGTGGCCAAAGATCCCTGTTGTATACCAACGGTAAGGATGTCAGGTTGAAAATGGATTAAGAAGGTGGTGCCCAGGACAGTAAGGAAACTAGGGCACTTGGACATGTCAGGAACAAGAAAAACTGGTAACAGAGGCTGGCTGCAGACATGGCACCAGGAGCAAAGGCTAGAAATGCAGCAATGTGAACCAAGAAAAGCCAAGTTGGAGAGGCTTTTGAAAGGAGGCAGTTATGAAGTAGGACTGTGGAAGGGAGGGAGAGAGCTCCAAAGGAGAAAAGTGTTGAGTTGGCAAATTGGTGGGGAGCAGTGGGACAAGCCAGGCATGGGTGGGAGAGCGAGGTACAGGCTGCAGGGGTGGTCAGGCTGGTTCCCCAGCCTCTATCCTCACCAGGTTTCTTTTACTCTGCAGAAGACTCCCAAATGACAAAACCTCCCCGAGAATCCCCAGCTGCACGGTCCCAGGCTCTCCCGCCCCAGACCCTTGAGGGGTTGCAGCCGGCAGGCCCTGAGTCTGGGGCCCTGGAGCGTGCCCCCATCCAGAATAGCCCTTGGAAGGAGACCAGCCTTGACCATCCCTACGAGAAGGCCAGGAAGTCTTCTGAGCCCAGCAGCGAGTCCAGGTGAGGAAGGAAAGGGAGGCCCCAAAGCAGGTGTGGCCTGCAGGGCTAGGCAGGTGGCCCAGGGGAGGTGGAGATCAGCACCCCCTCAGCTGGGTGGCAGGAGTGATGTGGCTGTGGGCAGCTCCCCAGGGGTGCTGGTAGTGCACACCCTAACTTGGAGGCCCCCTTATACATGTCACAAGTCCCTCGGTGGAGACGTTCCTGGATGTTCCTGTTGCTGACTTCTCTCCAATCCCTTCGCAGCAGCCTGGCCACCACGCCCCAGGATGGACCCAGTGCCTCCAGCATGTGGCTGCTGGAGCCGGCCTCCTACCACATGGGGCCTATCCCCAGTGCTCCGGGACAGCGACAGGGGTGTACCAGTGCCCCAGCCACTCCTGAGATGCAGGGGAGGCGGGGCCAGTCACAGTCTCTAAGGTAAGACAGCCTCCCCCACAGCTGCAGAGACTACCCCCATCCAGCACCACTGTGGGAGAATGGACACTTCCAGGAGCTGGGGGACACATGGCTAGTACTGGGGCTTCTCCTAAGGAGAAAGAGATAGCAGCACCACAACCAAAAGGCATGTCATGTATGAAGTAAGAAGTTTTCTAAGACTTCAGTTTTGTCTTTTTTTTTGTATAAGTTGATTCAGGTTTTCTACCCTTGGTGTTTTCTCTTATACCAGGAAATACTTTTCTAGTTGTTTTATTATTGGTCACTGAGAGTGGGCACATCTCTTATTATTCTTTTGGGTGATGTGCAGGTGACTCTCAGAATTCAAGGTGTTATGCTCTTTAAAATTGTTGCAGGAGGTGGGCATGGTGTGGTACCATAATCCCAGCACTTGGGAGGCTGAGGCAGGAAAATCACTGCAAATTTGAGACCAGCCTGGGCTATAAAGTGAGCTGAAGGCCAGCCTGAGCTGCATAGTGCCACTGTCTCAAAAAGACTAAAATAAAATAGCTGCAGAAACTCAGAAAATAATGAACCACTGCCCCTAAGGGAAATGTGGTGTTGGATCGCAGCTAGTCTTTGGTTCTGATGTTCATCAACTGATCAATGTATATAGCTTGGTTTATGTGAGGCTCTGTTTAAAGACAGCCCATTTAATCTGTTTGTGAGCTCAGTAACATTATGGCATGCGGCATTTTAACTCACACCTAAACGAAGCATATGCAGCACGTTTTCTCCACAAGACATCATAGTCTTCTTGCACTTGTATATAGATAGCACTTCTAAGATTATTTGCAGGCCTGGTATTATGGCACATACCTTATAATCAGGTACTTGGAAGGATGAGGCAGGAGGATAACAAGTTTGAGGCCAATCTGCACAATTTAATGAGACTGTTTCAAAATAAAATGCTGTGAGAAGGAGATTGGGGACATAGCTCAGTGGCAGAGCACATGGCCAGGAGGCCCTGGCTTCACTCCCCAGTGCCGCACACACACGTATGCACACATCAGATTTCTCTTGCACTTAAATAGCAAAATCACCACAAGACTAAAAAACTTTTTTTAAAGAAGTGCGCTAAGTAATTGCACAAAATGACCCTTGCTTGCAGCCTTGAGTTCTGAGACAGGAAGGTGGAGCTTAACCTTGTCCCACCTCAGAGAGGCATGTGCCCTTGGAGCAGCTCAGACCTTTCCATGTTCCAGGAATGTCCTCAAGTCACTGTGACGATGCTATATATGTTGATTTTGGAATTAGAAAATAAGTTTCAGCAAAGAGGCACATTCGAAAATACTGAGTCGACAAATGATGAGAATTGACTATGTATTCCTCTCCCAGGCATCTGCTACTTGGCAGTAGTTTCAGAGGCTGGGCTGTGACAGGTAACAGTAACCACATCACGCGAAGGGCCTGAGGAGCCAGGAGAGCCTCTCTGGGGTGCTTGCCAGGCAGCACTGAAGTAGAGATGTGCACTTTCTATTATATCTATAACCAGGGTCAGCTGCCAACCAGCGCCTTTGCACACATCAGCCTCTTGCGAGCTCGTGTGGCCTGGATCGCCACCCCTTCTGGTCCTGGGCTGCTGGAAGCTGTCCTCACCACCGTGGGGTCGCTTTCCACACTTACATCTGACAGCGACAGGGTCTGCCTGAGCAGATTCGGCAGAGGACATGTCACTGAACACAGTGATCGCAGAAGTGGCTGAAGATGGCATGGGAATAGCATAGTGCTGGCCCTCTGTGTCTCTGGGCTCCACATCTGTGAGTTCAACCAAACATATTTTTTTATTTTTAAAAATTGCATCTGTACTGGAGATATTTTATTTATTTATTTTTTTTTTTTTAATGAGCAGAATATCTTCATTGGGAGAAAGAAAGCTCCAGTCCTAGAGTGGGACAGGAGGGGGGCCCCCGTGCGGCAGTCCTCCTGGAGATATTTTTTTTATATGTGGACTTTTTTTTTTTTCAGTGCTGGAGTCTAACCAGGCCCTTGTGCATGCTAGACAGGAGCTCTGCCTCTGAGCCATGTCCTCAGTCTGTCAGACACTCTCTGCTTGTCACTATCCCCTAAGCATACAGTATAATAACTATTTACATAGCATTTACACGGTGTTAAGTATTGTAAGTACCCTCCAGAGATGGTTACGGTATACAGGAAGGCACGTGCAGGCTGTATATAAACGCTGTACCATTTCCTGCAAGGAGCACCTGTGGATTTTGCTATCCATGGGGGCCACTAAACCCAGTCCCTCACAGGGAGTGTGCCCTATCTGCACATCCTTGGGGTGAGGGTTCCTTGATATGCTTGAGCCCTGCCTGTGCCTAACTTCGGACCCTCCCAGCTCCTCAGCAGCCTCCTTCCTCCGCAGGGTGGACTCCTTCCGCGCCGTGGCCGAGGGCCGTGGACGCAGCGCCTTCCCCCGCCGACGCCCCACTCACTACACCGTCACAGTGCCAGACTCCTGCTTCCCGGCGAGCAAGCCCCCGCTGCCCCACTCCGCCTGCCACTCCTGCTCCGAGGACAGCGGCTCCGATGTCTCCAGCATCTCCCACCCCACCTCCCCAGGCAGCAGCAGCCCCGACATCTCCTTCCTGCGGCCCCTCTGCTCCCCCGAGCCGCCTCGCCACCATAGTCCATGGGGACCGGCCTGTGGCCGAGAGCTGGTCGCCCACTACCCCAAGCTGCTGCTGCCCCCCGGGTACTTCCCGGCCGGGCGCTACGTGGTGGTGGCTGAGAGCCACCTGCGCCCTGGCGAGTGGGAGCTGTGCCGCGCCGGCCTGGGTCCCGCGTTTGCGGAGGAGGGCGCCGCCCTGCGCTACCAGCGGCTCGTGCCCGCGCACAGCCGCATAGTGCGGACGCCGTCGCTGAAGGACAGCCCCGCGGGCCGCGCGCTCAGCAAGGCCGCGGTCTCCGAGGAGCTGCGCTCCTGGCACGAGCGCGCGCGCCTTCGGAGCAGCCGCCCGCACTCGCTGGATCGCCAAGGAGCTTTCCGGATGCGGAGCCTGCCTCCTGGGAGAGAAGGCTTTGGAAGAGCTCTGGGGCCCCGAGCGCAGGTGAGCAGCCCTGCAGAGTTCGTGGGGCAGGGTTGCTTTCTGACAAATCCGAGAGTAGAGAGAGCTGGGTTTGGTAGTGTACTCCTATATTCCCCAAATATTCCCCGAATTTGGGAGGCTGAGGCAGGAGAACTGCAGAACAAGACCATGACTTTAAAAAAAAAAAAATTTAAGAGTAGAGATAGATACCAAACTAGCATCCTAGAGGCCAGATGACAACACCCTTCCCCCCACCTCCATGTAGGAAAATCAGGCCAAAAAAAAAAAAAAAAAAAAAAAAAAAAAAAAAAAAAAAAAAAAAAAAAAAAGGCTTCCTCTTAGCTTTGGAAAGCACCTTTGATTTCCCTGGGGCGCTGCCTCATTTTGCCCACTATGCCTAGCTAAAAATGCACACACTGTGTATTCTGGTGAGATGATCAGAATAGATAACAACTAACCCGGAGTGGCTGCACAGATGATCCACAAACCAGATAAGCTTCTTCATAAGCACAAGTCCTCAGGGACAGGGATATAGCTCAGCAGCACAAGTACCTGCCTGGTAAGTTCAAGGTCCTGAGTTCAAGCCTCAGTACAAAAAAAAAAAAAAAAAAAAGAACATAATCCTAGGAATTTCCTGACTTGAGGGCCCAGGATAAAGGGAGACTTTGGAAATAGGTTTGCAGAAATCAGAGCCTGTGCCTTGTGTTCCTTCTGGACACCAAGCTGAGACACAGGTGACAGACATCACGGGAACATAGACTCTTGAGTAGACGACTAGGTTCAAATCTCAGCACTGCTTACGAGATCTATTAGTTAACTCCTGTGGGCTTGTGTTTGCCTCCGTAAGATACAAGTAGTAGAGGGCATGTTTCATAGGGTGGGTAAGAGGCTAAAATGATCTTGGTGGTGCTGCTGAGTACTAGGTAAGCGACAGTCTTCTGCAGGACCCCAGGGGCCAATGGATAGTACATAGGAGGCTGTGAGTCTGCAGCTTGGGGACCTCATTTCTTCATTCTGTCGGTAGGGAGAGTACCCATGAATCCTTTCTTTGTTCTCCCTTCCTGGTACTGAAGCGCCATAGGGGAAGTGCTCTGCAAGTTACCAACAGGCTGCTGCTTTGAGACCCCAGATTCCCAAGGCCCAGCTGCAGGCCCCCAGTGCCCACCCCCCACAGGAACACACATACACCATTTCTTTGAGCTGCAGCTGCCGTCCTGGGCTGGGCAGCACCCTGGCACGGACCCAGCCACACCCTCCAGCTGACGTGCTCTCCCTTCCTGCGAGCTTAGACCTGTCCTTGGCCCAGGCATACCAACCTGCCAGACAGGGGGAGGGATGAGACTGGAGTCCAGGAAAGATGGGGAGAAGGAAGTCACAGTGCGTTTTGTACCCCAAAGGAACCTGAGTGGCAGATGGGTAGAGGATGACCCCCTGGGGTGCACAGCTCATGGGGAGGCTGGGGCTGCTGTTGGTCTGTGTTGCTAAGAGGTCCCCATGTGTACGTGGCTGGGGCTACTGTCCTGATAGCCCTGCCTTTTTTGCCCTAACATTTCCTTTCCTCCTGCCCCTGGCAGATGCCCACCATGTGTGTGCTTCGGAGAGCACCTGACGGAGCTCCTGTGCAAGTCTTTGTCCCTGAAAATGGCGAGATCATCAGCCAGGTGTAGCTCCATGTCCAAGTGCTTCAGTCACTGCTGGAAAAGACTATTTCACTGTGGGGCCAGGGCTGAGCCCCTCACCCTTCCAGAGCCTCCCTCAGCTCCCCCAACCCCATCGCAGGCCGATGATCTGGAGCTGAGACCTTTCTTGTTTCGGGGTTTTTTTAATACAAGTTTTTTTGTTTTTTTTTTCACATGTCCTGACCTGAGGATTTGTATCTGTGACTTGTCCACAACCTCCTTATAATATGAATACGTCACATCCCCAGAGTGACCTCCTGGACTGAAGGACTTGCCTGCCTGAGTACATCTGTCTTCTTAGGCAAGGCAAATGGCAGCAAGGGCTACCCCAGGGGTCCTCACTCTGTGCTGTTTCTGAGAAAGAACATCCCCAGTGCTGTGGAGCCTGGCCATGACCACACTCATGTGTGGGTTTCTCCACCAAGTTCCAGGTCTCTGGGTACCACGGGCTGGGGGAAATGCTCCTTTCCCCTTTCTAATGTGCTCTGTGATGCACAAAAGTGGTAGTTAGAGATCAGTATATCTTGGTGGAGTCATTCCTTTCTCTACTCTGCTATCTTCCTTACCCCTGGGATTAGGGGTCCCAATCACTGTCCTCCCTTTATGCCCTTGGGCTTCCAGGCCAGTGGAGCACTAAATTGGAATCTCAAGGTCCTGGACTGGGACCAGCCCATGCTTTTGGTTGATGGGGAGCAGCTCACCATTGGACCTCCATGGCTGGGGGGACTACTCCCTCTGACATCGTTTATCATGGTCCTAAAACCAACAACTTACAAATATTTTTGGAAAGGCATAACTTTGGTGGCATGGTAGGGAATGGATGATAAAGAGTTGTTCCAGTCACGTCTTCTCTGAGCAGTTCTTACTTGTACACACACACAAATGTTTTTTCCTGAGTCCTGACAAGATACTGGATTGCATTAGAGAACATTAATGACTTATCCCAGCTTCTGAGATGGAAACCCCAGAAGCACTAAGTCTGCTTAAAATCCCTGGATTCTAGGCCCTCCCTTACTGACAGGTAGATGCCCAGAGAGGATCTTCCTAGAAGTGATAGATGGTGTAGCAAATGCTGATTCCCATTTTGCTGATGCAGAACTCTGCCCTGTGAATCCCTGGGACTGGACAAAGATTATGAATGTAGTGGGATGCTCTAAGGACATGCTGCCCAGGCAGAGGAGCCTGGGGGACACAGTGACATAGCTGATCACAGACGCTGCTGATGGAAAAACCAGAGGGGTGTAGTGGAATTGGGGAAGAGAGTGGAACCCAAGGACATGGCAGTGGCACTCCTTTTACTGCCCTTGTCACCTTTTACAGTAGTCTCCACCTTGGGGCACTCTTCTCCATTATGCTTTAGTGGCTTACTCTGATTTATGACTAGCTCCTCACCCACCACCACCTCCTTATTCAGCTACCCTCACCCCCAGTGTCTTCCATGGAAGCCCAAGCTCCTGGGCCTAAGCGTACTTAATATTAACTTATTCGTCCTACATAAAACATGGTACAGTTGCAAAGCGGCCCTGTCTTCAGCTGTAGGGCTGGAACTTGGGTCTTAGTGCCAAACACATAAATAAAGTCTGTTCTTCGTGCTTGGCCCAGCTCAGCATGAAGGGTGTTTTGTGCCAAGTCTTCTTTTTTTTCATTTTATGTATTTGGTACAGGGTCTCACGACACAGCTCAAACTCATAGTGATCTTTCTGTTTTCAGCCTCCCCAGCGCTGGGATTGCAGGCTGGTCACCACTCCTGGACTTGGTTGCTGGCTCAGTGTACCCAGGGGGAAGGGGTGAGGGTGGGGGGGCAGCACGGCATGCAGGACTAGGGATGGAACCCTGGTCCTTGCGCTTGCCAAAGCAGGCACTTAGTCTGCTGAGCTATCTCGCTGGCTCATGTGCCTAGTCTTCTGAGCAGAGTGTGCCTGGGCCCCTGAGTGTCTGTCTGAAGTAGCCAAGTTGCCTGGTCCAGCTGGTCTGTCCAGGTCCGCAGGTGCAGGCAAGATGGGCGGAGTGGCTGAATGAGGCTCTCAGACTGCTTCCCTAAGCCAGCGAACTCTGAAGGGATCCTGGGGCCAGGCTCTGCAACTCATTTCCTGAAGGACGGGGCTTGGTGGCATCCGCAGCTCTGGCTTCAGCGGGGCCTGGCTGAAGTGGTTAGGAGCGGCACGGATAAGTAGTTCCCTACTCTTCTTAGCAGTTTCCGGAGGTCTTAACTGCCTGGAGTGGAGGCTTTCCTTCCCAAAAGCAGAAAACTAAGACCTAATTTGGGGTGTGAGGCAGGATCACTTCCACAAAGCCCGCTCCCGGTAGGAGGTGGAGCTCCCACTGGGACCATTTCTCTGGCTGCCCAGTAGGGGGCGCTCAGAGCCAGGGGCCACAGCGCCCCCTAGAGCCTCATTGTCAGGAGACGCAAGCCTGTGGCCTGGATCTGGGGTCCACAGTGTGTCAGGTAAAGGGGTCCCTGTCCACCTTTGCCCGCAGCCAGAGAGGGGGTCAGACGTGAAGGATCTGGATGGATGACTGTTTGCAGGAACGACCACAGCCCTGCCCTGCGTGTTTGGCCCTGAAAATTACAGAAATCTGAGGGCCTCAGGAGCCTGACTCCCTTAGGCCTCAGGGCGCTCCATGTTAGACGCTGATGACCCGGAAGGCAGATAGTTCCGGGGTCTCTGAAGCTATGGGCAGGGGTTGAACCCAGGCCCTCACACACGCTAAGCGAGCACTGTTCCACTAACTACAGCCCCAGGTCTTAGATTTTGTATTTTATTATCATTATCATATTATTATTATTATTATTATTATTATTATTAGGCCCTCACACACGCTAAGTGAGCGAGCACTGTACCACAAACTATAGCCCCAGGTCTTAGATTTTGTGTTTTATTTTATTTATTTATTTATTTTTTCTGGAACTGGGGATTGAACTCAGGCCCTTATGCTTGTCAGGCAAGCGCTTATGCTACTGAGCTATCTCCCTGGCCCTGTGATTTTGTATTTTAGGCAACTGTGGTGGGTTAGGGCCAGAGGAATTCTGCTAAAGTATAAGTACATCCCCAGTGAATGACCTGTCCAAGGACTCGTCTCCCAATAATAGGAAAAAGACCAGCTAAAAGGAGGGAGAGGTGGAAGGGAGGGCCCCACAGCAAGGCTCGGAGCAGCATAGACTCTGGACAGGCCAGCTTGGGAACCCAGCTGGGCAGCAGTCCATCATGGTTCACAAGCAGATTTCCCTGGGCTGTCTACGGCCATACCACTCCGAACGTGCCCAATCTCGTCTGATCTCGGAAGTTAAGCAGGGTCGGGCCTGGTTAGTACTTGGATGGTAGATTCCCTTGGGCTATGCCTGAGCGGTGTAGACGTGGGGGCTGTTAGCTCCCTTGCCATAGGGTAGAAATGGGCTTATGAATCAGGGCTAAGACAGAAGAAGCCTTTGCAGAGCAGTCTGTAGGATTGTAGCTTAAGACTCTCAGAGGTAACTTGTAGCCTGCCTGAGTCTGAGCTTCCCTATACAGGGAGACCCTAAATGGAAAACTCCTGGGCCAGTCACGTGGATGGGGGCCCCTCAGAGGGTCCTATGTCTTCCTATAGGGACAATGGGAAGCAGATAGAGAGATGGGCACTGCTCAGCCAGTTCCTTTTCTTGTGAATAGCCAGGTCTGCTTCCTGCAGTTTCACCTTTGAAGGCAGAAGCAGCATCACCAGGAAGGTTCTCTCCTACCAGGCCTGGCTGCTGTTCTCCATGCAAGCTCCAGGCTCCCGCTCCCTGCGTGCAGATGAATACACATTCTCACAGGCGAAAACCAAGCACAGTAAATTTTCAGCTGTCAACTTACCGTGACTTTTGGAATCCAGACTTACAGGGTGAGCAGTTGGCCCTGAACATGGCTGACCTCAACTCACTGCAGCAGCTGGGGAGTGGCTTAAGAGGTCATGGAATGAGCACAGGGTTGTGGGCTGCCCCATCACAGCTCCAGAGCCTGGGGACTGGACATTGTCAAGACCCTGGATGAAAGCTTTCTAGACAGAGCTTCAGGTGCCAACAGTAAGCCAACAACCCTTAGTAAGATCTGCCATCTAGAGCCACAGTGTGTCAGGTAAAGGGGTTCCTGTCCACCCAGCCAGAGAGGGGGTCAGACGTGAAGGATCTGGATGGATGACTGCAGGAATGACCCCAGCCTTGCCCTGCGTGTTTGGCCCTGAAAATTAGAGAAATCTGGGGCCTCAGGAGCCTGACTCCCTTAGGCCTCAGGACGCTCCATGTTGGCTCCATTCAGTGCTTGAATTCCAAGTTCTTATATCCAACTCTTTAGGTGCTCAGTAGACATCTTTTTTTAACTACTTTTTTTTTTTTTTTTTTTTTTTTCAGAACCTGGGATTGAACTCAGGCCCTTGCACTTGCCAGGCAAGCCCTTATCCTACTGAGCTATCTCCCCAGCCCTAATAGGCATCTTAAAGTTAATACTTTTTTTTAAAAAATTGTATTTGATACAAGGCCTCACTACACAGCTCAGACTCCTAGTGATCCTCCTGTTTTCAGCCTCCTCAGTGCTGGGGTTACAGGTGTGTGCACCACACCTAGTCTTGGTGTCAGCTCAGTGCACTCAGGGCTGGGAACCACGTGCCATGTGGTGCCAGGGATTGAACCCTGCTCCCTTCGCTTGCCTAAGCAGGTGCTTAGTCCACTGCTAAGCTATCTTGCTGGCCCACAAAGTTCATGTATTCTAAACAGAACCCTTGCTTTTACTACTAGCTGCAGACAATAAGTAGGAACTCCCCATGGCAACAAATGGCAACTCAATCATCCTGATGTTTCAGACCTTTTTTGGGATGGGGTGGTACTAGGGACCGTACCATAAGACCATTGCACTGGGCTGCATTCCCAGCCTTTTTGTTTTGCTTTTGTTTTAAATATTGAAACAGGGGGCTGGCCACCCTGTAGACAAATTGCTATCCTGCTTCAGCTTCTGGAGTGTGCCAGCACACCCAGATTTTTCCTTCTGGTACTAGGAATTAAACCCACAGCCTTGTGCATGTTAGACAAGTGCTCTACCACTGAGCTACATTTTAAGCCCTTTTTATTTTCTCTTGAGACAGGGACTTAATAAGTTGCCCAGTTTGGTCTCAAACTTGTGATCCTCCTACTCAGCCTATGAGGTAGCTGGAATTGCAGGAACATGCCACTATACCTGAGTACTGCCTCTCAGGTTCACATCTAGTGTATCAGCTGTTCCTACTGATCTGCAGAACAGGTACAGAGTCTGGCCACTCCACAATGACTGCCTCTCCTGGTCTGCACCACCATCCTGTGGGTGACCGTACAGTCTCCCGACTGGTCTCCTCGGGGGAACTTGATTTGCTGAAGATCAACCCTTACACAGCCATTTCATTAAGCTTCACAGTAGAGTGGCTCCTCTCTGTCACTGCACAGTCACAGAGACTAAAGCAGACAGCGTTTAATCTGCTTGGGTCATGGGGCTAATGAAGCAGAAGACTAAACTTTGTTGTATCTGAGCAGTGGTTGCATTGAAGCCCTGCACTATTCTGGGAGCTCTGTGTTTTCAGAGCAGCATCAAAGGGCAGCAGTGTCCTGAACTGGGGCCATTGCCCGGGATTTTCCAAGACCTAGCACTGCCACCATTTTATTCTCTTGATCACATGGGGTGCTTAGCCTGTCCACCCCATGTGATCAAGAGAATAAATGCTGCTTGAGACACCCCATGGGCTATGCTGCCATGACCCTTCACCCCACACACACCCCTGCCGATAAGGGAGGCTTCCGGGCTGACTTAGTTTCTGGTCCCTTCACTACCAGGAACTTTAAAGCCAGTCTGTGATCACACCATAAGTCAGTGGTCACAGAGAATAGCATGAAGCTTTCTTTGTTTCCAGTTGTTCTTCCATCCCTGGCCACATCTGGTCTGATGCAGAGAATCCTTTAATTAAACTCTAACCTCAGTGCCTTCCACTTTGGCTTCTAGGGTTCACAGAGTGGTGCTGAGAATGACCCCCTGTGAAGACGCTGGGACTGTGCACCCAGACACCTGCACTAGAACCCTGGAGTTTCTGAGCCTCCTTAGTGGAAGGCAGTGGTGGTGGGGTGGGGGAAAAGATGGCTTGGCCTTCCTAGTCCATCTGGTAGAATCAGCTTAACTTCTCCGTATGACATCCCTTTCCAGAGTTGCGCCAATCAGAAAGAGAAGCCTATTGGTTAATTCTGGAGTTTATAGAACAAGAACACATGGTAAGGAAATTCTCTAGAACTTTTTGAGAACTAAAGAAAAAAAAGTGCTGTGCTTCTTTAGGATTGGAGAGCTAGCCCTGGTGTGGAAGCCCCCTGAAATTCAGCCTGGTGCTGCCTCTTGATTTGAGGTTATGTTGGTGGCTAGGCCACCAGAGAGCATGGTTCGGGTACAGGTCTTGTAGCTCCTTTCCTGTACAGAGGATCTTCCTCATCTACCCTTCTTTCTGCTAACCCTCAAGGGCAACCAAGGGGCCCAGGACATTGGTGAGCACCCATTGAGGGGACTGGGACACAGCTGAGGAAATCAGTTGCACATGTTAGGAAGTGCTCTACCACTGAGCTCCAATCTGAAGCCCTTTTTATTAAGATGCTCTGAGTCTGGGCAGGGTGGGATGGAGAGAGTGGGCTGCAGGTTTAAGGGATTGCTCAGTCATAAAGGAAGGGCTGGGCAGGGCGCTGTCTTTTGTTCTAGTCTACAATGGAGAAGCAGAATTTCCTCAAAGCTGTGGAAATCCTCAGTAGTGCTGTGCGTGCTGAGGGAAATGGCAACATGAACAATTATTACCCCAAAGCCATCCTGGCTAAGAAAATTGAGGTGAGGAAGACCCAAGTTCTTCTGGGAATTGGTCATTCAGGGATAAGGGTAACAGTCCCAGAAAGACCCACAGGTTGAGTTCTCTCTGAGAGGAATTCTCAATTTTCCTGTTCCTTCTAGATGTTAATCCTGGAAGAATCCACTGAGACTTTGGACAGCAGCGTGCGTCAGCAGGCCATGCTGTGTGTTGTGGCACTCAGGTTCCTTTCCTCTTGTGACCCTTACATAGGCCTTGGGGTTCTGATGCTGAGACTATTTGGGCTAGACAGAAGGACACGGCTTAGGGACTTATGTTTGGGGTCATGGGCAGCCCAGCTGCATCACTGCCACTTCATTTGCCTGCATCCTTGGATGGTGGAGCTTCTCTCCAACTTCACTACAAAAGGTGGAGAAGCCACCCTGACAACCAGCCCCCTCTGCCCTGCCAAGGGGCCATTAGAAAGGGACACACTGTTTCCTATACCTTAGGGAGAGTAGCAGAACAGGCTAACTCAGGGGTCCTGGAAACATCACCCAGCCTCTCACTGGACCCTCTAAAGCCCTTTTTGTCCCTCACCTCTCCCCACAGCCAGGTGAAGCCACCATTCCACTTACCCGAGATACTGGACTTGGTTAGTGCAAGCATCTCCAGCATGTTCTCTCTGCCACTCATCATGCCCAGTCTTGACCGAAAGGATAGTGCAAGTCTCTACCTTCAGGTGACCCCCGCTGCCTCTTGCTGGAAATGCCCATTGGGGAGGCTTTGTCCTGGGAGGCCTCTTCCTGTGCTCTTATCCCTTGGCCTTCCTCCTCCAACCCTTCCTTCAGGATCTCCTGGCACCGTGGTCACCAAGGTGCTCTGAGCAATCCTAAGTTACTTTATTGTCACCTATCTCCCTGGGGAAATGCCTGTGTCAAATCTTCCCAAGGAAATTTGGTTTTATGAATAGAAGTATCCAGGGCTGGGATGTGTATCTCAGTGACCAAGTGCTTGCCTAGCATTCCCAGGATCCTGAGTTGAGTGTCCAGCATGATACCTTCCATGACAAAAGTATCCTTAATTAGAATGGGCCTCTAATGGTGAGAATCCTTTGATGCTCTTTGCTGGAAGAACTTTCTAATGCCTACATTTCATTATGTGTTCTACAGTTTGGGTTGGGCTTGGTCTTGATTTTCATGAGACCAAGCAACATTACTCCATGTAAGATTAAAGTGTGGCTAGCCCAGAGAAAGTGCCTAGGGTGGCAGAGCACTCTTCCTTCTTCCCAAGATAGGGTATAAGAGGACAGGGGTTGGAGGCAGGGCTGTCCCCAGGGAGCCAAGCTAGTCCTGTGGCAGTCATCGTCCTGTATGTGCCTTGTTCCTCACTTGTCAGACCACCCACGCCTTAGATGACATGTTACAAGCTCTTGTGATGGACAATATGGATCCCAACATGCTCATACTGGAAAACTTCCTGGAAGTAAGTGGCTGGAGAAACGTGTTTCTAGACGTGTATGTTTGGCAGGAAAAGAGGGCAGTGGGGTGGTGATCTGGTGTCCCCCTGTCCCAAAGACCATGGTCAGTTCTCAAAGCTCAGCATGCATATGCTTGGCTTGGGGCAGATTCCTGCACCTTGTCCAAACCTCCCTTCCACAGCCATTAGGCAGAGGACCTGTTTCTGTCTAGAGACTGGGCATTGTTGGGGCTTTAATGGTAATGACATTTATATCTATGTGAGGCTTCTATCTCTTCAAAACGTTTTCCCCTGGCTCCTACATTTCCAGTTACTACTCTCTGAGAAAGACCTCAGTAGCTGGGGGTATGGCACATGCCTGGAGTCCTAGTACTCTGGGAGGCTGAGGCAGGAGAATTGTTGTTCCGTCTCAACCTGGACTACATAGTTACTTAGGGAGACCTGTCTTTAAAATTTTGCAGTGGGATTAGGGATGCGGCTGAGTGCCCACCCATTCAGGCTATTTTTATATTCCATGATGGAGTCCTCCGGGAGACTCAAAGCACTTCATTGTCTTTAGATCCTCGCAGATATTCTTAGTTATAACAAACTGCCATCTCCTAGGATGAATTTCAGTTGGTGAAACACTCAAGAATTCCCTCAGACCAACCATCAAGATACGAGTCTGATCTAGTAGTGAGACCCTGAACAGCCTGTAGACCCTTCCCTAAAATAACCCCCCCACACAAATGTTTTGTTTTGCTTATGTGGTACTGGGGATCAAATTCAAGACCTTGTGCTTGCCAGGCAGGCACTTAAGCCACTGAGCTATATCCTTGGCCCCAGATGTTGTTTTTGAGGAATTTCTTACTGTACATTTCCAAAGAATACTCTAATAAGAAAGCAAAAATGTTATCCTCCTCCTTCCTTAAAATTAATAAGGATAAGAGTCTGGAAGATGGCTCAGTGGAATAAGCACTTCCCTGGCCAAGTGCAAAGACCTGAGTTCAATCCCTGATTCTGCCAAAAAAAAAAAAGAAAAATAATAATAAGGATATAAACTTTAAAAAAAAAAAAAGTCATGATACTTCAAAGTTGAGCAACATCTTTAGTTGGGAAAAAAGAGGGGGAAAAAATCCTATGTGATTTCAGATTTTTCTGGTTACATGTCTCTCCATGTAGTGTCAATATTTTTTCTTTCATTTTACCAAAACAATAAAAATTAGGAAAATATATAAACCTGTTGGTAGCTTAAGTGGGGCAGGATGCTCTCCTGAATGCCAAGCAGGCATGTCTGGGCTTGAAGCTGGCTGGAAATATCGAAATATTTGTTGACATTTTCCTTTTGCAGCTGTTGGTCTCTCTGAGAATAATAGTAAACATTCTAATGTCCTGAGTCTCCTGCTTTCTCACTTAGATGTTTCTTTTGGCAAGGTTGTGGGTGTACTATATATTTTGATTTGAATAGGTCAACCCTTTGCCACCTTGTCCCATGCAGATCATAGGAGGATGGGTTGGGGTGGCTGGGTAGCTCCAGGACGCCGGTGTCCTTGGGGGAGAGCAGGGCCTCTGAGGTTCTTTTGGCATTAAGTCAGGTATTGATGAACTTGCCCCTGAAGCTGTGCTCCTTGGGACTGCATCCCTCCTGTCTCCCATCATACTGCTGGCAATTTTTAAAACAAACAAAAAATCCAATGCACATATTATAGACATAATTTTTCCTACAAAATTACATGATGACGTGATACCATTTATTTCATACTTGACTGAATGCAGCTGGATCAGAAAGAGGATTGCTTGGGAAACACTATTGGAGGACTGGATAGCTTTCCTAAGGACTTTGTTTTATTTTCATTTAAGAAACGATGGCATAGTTTAGACACATGTTTAGGGCATAGTTCGGCAGGCTTTGACAAGTACAACAGTCATACAGCCATAAGCACAGACAGCTATAAAGCGAGTCTATCATCTGCCCCTCAAGTCCTCCATGACTTTTTTTTTGTGATACTGAAGAGACTAAATCCAGGGCCTCCTCCTACATACTAGGCAAGGGCTCTACTACTCAGCTGCATTCCTGGCCCTCTTTACTTAGTGAGATGGGGCTCACTGAGTTGTCCACGCTAGACTCAAATTTTAGTCTTCTTGCCTCAGCCTCCCAAGCAGATAGAATTTCAGGCATACATCACTTACCACAGCTATTGTTTTTTTTTTTTTTGGCAGAACCAGGGATTGAACTCAGGCCCTTGTGATCGCCAGGGAAGCACTTATTTTACTAAGCCATCTCCCCAGCCCGGGTCAGCTATTGTTATTAGCCTCTAGAAATTGATGGCTCTGAATCTTGTCTTTCAGAGACCACTTCACCTCTTCCCTTGGCCTAGCAGGTAGGGGTTGGGCCAGCTATGCTGCTGAGAGATCCCCATCACTCCATCACCTGCCTCCCATCCTTGCTCTGTTTTGTAATTCTACCTGGAAGGAGTGGCACCATCTTTAATCACTGCTGCAGGAAGAGACTCTGAAGGTACCACACTAGGTGCCAGAGTCTCAAACACAGCGCTGCTTTGCCAGGTTCCCAGGTCTGTGTACTCTGGTGCTGGCTGTAGCTCCGTCACGCTTGCTTATTGACAATCAGGGAAGTAGAACCTGGAGGCAGAAAGCAGGGACCACAGCTCCAGCCAAGTGTTGACAGTCCCTTTGTTCCCATGCAGATCATCTTGCCTTGGTTAACGCAGTCAGACAAGGTGTATGAGCACACTCGGGCCTTGGTCACCATTTCCAGGTTGCTGCGGTTTATTTGCAATTTCTCCACGCTGCTGGTGAGTGTTGGCTTGGAGGCCCTGCATTTCTACTTAAGGGGCACCTGATCAAGTGGCACTTGATCAAGCACAGCAGTTCAAACTTAGAGGGTGGGTGGTCAGAGTCCCACCCCCTTTTTCTGATATGGATCTTTTCTGTGCCTGTGAGACAGGAGACCTGACTTGTCTGTGTGTTTTTTCAGTGGCTTTGAGAGCTCCCATGCTAGATATATTCAGCTTACTGGGGGACCTTGGTTTGGGTCACCAGACTGGGGCCCCAGCTGCCCGCCACTAATTGTTTTAGAGGTCTCATTGCCTTCTCCCCCCACCCCTCCCGGGTGCTGGTTAGGAAGGTTCCTCTGGGCCAGAGAAGTATCTACTCAGGTAGGGGAGGGATACATCTAGGCAAGTGACTTCATGTTGGAGGGGAGCAGAGTCCAGGCCTGGTGGGAGAAGCACCTTCCAGTCTGGGGAGACATAACCAGTGTCCCCTTCCTGGCAGCACATGGAGGTGTTCTCCTTGAATGGGAAGCTGATGGGCATCCTGGGCCTCCTCTGCTTGAACTCCAACCATGAGATTAGCCTGGGGGCGTCAGAGGCTTTGCATTACTTGTCTAAAATGCTTGTGCTTCAGAGAAGTAAGTGCTCTGAGCCCAAATGCTCATCTGCCTGCTGTCTGGGGGACCCACTGAATAAGGGAGTGAGCAAGCATAGTGTGCCAGGTGTCCCTGCCATGTCACATTCCCTCTTGGATGGGGCACCCTGGCATGTTGATTGCAGTGCCCCTCCCAGGAGCCCAGGTGAACAATTACAAGTAGATCTGGAAACTTCAGCTAGATGAGCTTCAACCCCACCACTGAGACAATGTCATTTTTAAAGAAATTCTCGGGGGGAAAGGGGAGAGCTAAGCTTGCAGCACCTATGGACTCAATTTGGACTCTCAGGATTTCCCAGCTATCCATCCCTACTGGAAATGAGCATTCTTTCACTGGGGAGAGATTTGAGAATCTTTGATCTAGACCTTTTTGCCCCAGAAAAACCAAAAATATAGATAGTAGCATACATAGAGGTACCAGGGAATTTGCAGTATCCAAAGGCAGCCTCAGAGATGCTGGCTCTTTGTGATCTGATGGCTGTGCGCTGTGTTCACACACAGGGGTGGGAGCAGTCCACAAGCTGGAGTGTGCAGGAGTGGTGGCCAAGAGTGGTCAGACCAAGGCCTCATCCATGTCCTCCTGATACCCATTGGTCTTGCACTAGGGAGCATAGCCAGTGCTGTTGGGAAACATTTCACCCACTTAGTTCCATTGACCTCTCTGAGGTTTGGAGGGGAAAGAGGGGAGCACTGTTCCTTTTCCCCTGTGAAGGCTCAGCCCCTCTAACTGCTGTTTTTGGATTGGAGGTGTGAGACAGAAGACAGTGGCCATCCTGAAGAACCTGCAGAAGCGCTTCCGTGGGGAATGGTTTGCCACCATGCAGAATGTCACATTGGTAACCCTCGCTCTGTGCTGTGCACAAGATGCCAGGGATAGGGGAGGGTAGCTGGCAGGGGAGGAAGAGAGATGAAAGAAAAAGGGCTGGGATTGTAGAGGATCAGGCAGAGTGTCCTCAGAGTGGAGTTCTCATGGACAGTAGACTGAGGGAGCCCAGCCCCATCTGTGCTTGAGATGACTAAAGTTTAAGGTCATAGGTTTTTTAAAGGAATTATGATGACTCCTATAATCACTCCTGCTGGAAATCGTCCATCTGTTCTGCTCCCTCCCCATGTCCAGCAAAGCTACATCTGGCCACTCTGCCTCCTGAGCAGCCTGGCACAGTGGTTCTGACGCAGTCTGTCATCCTCTGTTGCTCGGCTCATTGCAGCAGCCTCCTACTGATTGTCCTGTCACCAGCTGCACCCCATTCACATCAGTCTGTGTGCTACAGTCAGAAAACTGCTTCTAAGATGCAAAGCTCACCATAACGTTCCCTCAGCCTCTGCACTGTCTCCCTGCTGTCTTCATTCTGAAACTCAGGCTTTTTCACTTAGCCCAGAGTCCTGTCATGATCTGGCTTCTGCTTTAGCTACCCATGTCTCAGTTCTGCTTTTCCACTTGGCCCAGGTCTCCTAGGCAGGACACAGTAATCAGACCAAACCCCTCTGCACTTGCAGCATATGCACATTCTGCTCCTGCTGCCCAGAATGCTTTCCTCCTTTTTCCTTGGAGATGGATTCCAGAAAGCCTTTTTCTAGCCTTCCAGTCTGGCTTATGTGCCTGTCCCTGCCTCTGCCCCTCTTCATTTGTCATGACTGACAGCAAAGGCATGGAGGTCTCGGTGGCCCCGTTCCCTGAGGAGGACACACAGGCATAGAGCTGGCCTCAATCTTGTCTGAATGAGTGAGCTTCACTGGACATACAGGTCCCAGGACATGAGGCCAGAAGTTCTTGTTTACAATGCTGCAAACTCACTAGACATCAGAATTCGTTTCCAAGGGACTTACCTAACTGCATCCGAAGTTCGTAAGAGAAATGCGCTTTACTTTCCCCTCAGCGTCACACTGTCTGGATCATGGGTCCTTCTTGGGGACTTCAGAACTGGTGGCACTTTGGAGCTTGGCCTCACACCATAAAAAATCCAGATGCCGGCCATGGCCCCTGTGCATCGTGACTGCCCAGTGTCCCTGGAGGCCAGAGGCTTTGGGGCAGACCTGGGGGAGGTGGTGGCATGGCAGAGACAGATCTTGTACACTTCCTCAGTTCTTCAGGAAATACCTGACCCCAGCGGAGAGGGCTGATGTGATCATGGTGACCATGGAGAGCCTGACCAGAAGTAGGGATGACATCTATGCAGCCACCAAGATGTTGGATGTGATCCTGAAGTACTCTATCCCAGAAATTGAGAAGGTAGCCTTCTGCGGGGACTTAAGACTTCCAAGTCTGCATACAAAATCTTCCTATTTATTTTGTGTGTATGTGTCTTATTTTTTATCTCCTATCAGCACAAGTTTAAGAAATCCTAATCCAGTCAGCTTTGTACCCCGCACCTGACGCAGGGGCCCGGCTGTGTGGCTTCCACCGAGCTGGTGTTTTCCCGCCAAAGAGCCTCCTTGTGCCTCCTTTCAGGTGCCAGAGATCATCCAGTACATTTACTTCCATATGAACAGCATCACTGAGGCCGCTGCCCAGAACACCATACGGAAGATCCTTCAGCTCCTATCCCAGTCCTACACTGATGAAGTGATCCTGACACTGTTTAGGATAGAAGACCAGTCCCAAAAGTAAGTGGCTCTACCAGTTAGAGACCTTCAAGCTCCTAACCATCTTTTTTTTTTTTTTTTTTGGTGGCACCAGGGATTAAACTCAGGCTCTTATGCTTGCCAGGGTAGCTCTTATTCCACTAAGCCATCTCCCTACACCCCAACTATCTCTTTTTCCCCCTCAAAATGCATTCAATTTTTAATAGTTTCTTACTTATTTGTGGTACAGAAATTCTAAGTCATATATTTTATTACAAAAAAAAAATGGAAAGCATGTAAGATTTAGAAAAAGCAAAGAAAAAAAGGAAATTTCACTTAAAGTACCTTCTGTTGTCACTTGGACATTATCACTTGTCCACTTGTTTTTTTTTTTATGTATTTGGTGCAGGGTCTACAGGGTCTCTCTACAAAGATCAGACTTTCCGCCTTCCAAGTGCTGGGATTATAGGCACACACCACCATGCCCAGTCTCAATCTCTATCTCAGTGTGCCCTGGGGGCAAGGCTGGCAAGGCAGGCTGGGGATCAAATCCCAGCCCCTGAGCTCTGCCTAAGCAGGAACTTTAGTCCACTGAGCTATCTGGCCAGTCCTGTCTACTTGTTCTTGCTTTGGTTTTTTTTTTTTTTTTTTTTTTTTTTTAAATTCTTTGGCTTTTTTTTTTTTTTTCCAAATTTCTTTTGGAAATGAAACCTAGAGTCTCACTTAATGTTAGGCAAGTACTGTGCTTTTGAGCTGCATCCTCAGTAGCATTTTTATTTTATTTATTTATTTTTACATCTTATTTATTTATTTATTGGTACAGGATCTTGCTACGCAGCTCCAACTCATGGTGATCCTCCTGTCTCAGCCTCCCCAGTGCTGAAATTACAGGTGTGCGCCACACCCAGTTTCCCCCGGCATACAGAACCAGGATCAAACTTGGGTTCTTGTGCTTCCCAGGCAGGTGCTTAGACTGCTGCGCTGTCTCCCCAGCTCCCTCAGTAGCATTTTTAAAAGTAGTGTTTAAAAAAGTCAAGTTTGGCCTGGTGTGGCAGGGCACATTTGTAATCTCACTACTTGGGAGACTGAGGAAGGTAGATTACCATGAGTTAGAGGCTAGCCTGGGCTACATAGTGAGCGCAAGCTCAGCCTACACAGTGAGACCCTGCCTCACAAAAACAAAGGCCAAATTCATAGCTATCTGTCAGTTCGTGTATTTTTTTATTTGACATTTCATTATAGCGTTCCTAAGTTAAAACCCTTTTGTGAGGGCTGGGGCGATCGCTTGGCAATCGAGGCAGCTTCCTGGCAGCTCGAGGTGCTGAGCTTGATCCCTGGCACTGCACGCCATAGTAGCCCCAGAAGCCGGGGTACACCGTGCCAGCCCTGGAGCTAGATGTGGTGGCACACACCCGTAATCCCAGCACTGGGGAGGCTGAGACAGGGGGATCACTACATAGTGAGACCCTGTCTCAACAACAAAATTAAAAAAAAAACAAAACACTTTACAAATCCTTTTGTGAGCATAATTTTAACGGCTGCCTGAAATTGTATTGTATGGACGTAGTACACTATAACTTCCCTTTCTCTAAATTGAAAAAATAATTTTTATCCAGCAAAGTTCATTCTATTGATGCATAAGTATACAAATGTCCTCAGATGCATAGTTTGAATCATCACCACCACAGCTAAGACAGCTCCTCAGCACTTTCTGCACCGCCCCTCAGGACGGCCCTCACCCCCAGCCCACGGCAACTGCTGGCCTGCTCTCAATCCCCGTAGCTTCACGGCTTCTGGAACGTCGTACAGCTACAAGCATACAACATGCAGACTTTTGAATTCGCTTCATTTCTTCAGCGTAATGTGTGTGGGATTCACGCATGTGTGGATCAGTAGGCCTTTCGCTTTACTGTGAAGTTGTAGCCTACTATATGGATGCATAATTTATCTATTCACCATGTAGGTTGCTTCCAAGTTTTGGTAAATATGAATGATGTTGCTGTAAACATTTGAGTATGGATTCTTATATGAAAATAGGTTTTGCTCTTGCTAAATTCCTAAGAATCAGATTATAATTGGACAATATGGGAGGATGTGGCTCTCTTTAAAAGAAACAGCTAAACATATTTTTTACAGTAAATACAGCATTTTGCATTTCTACCAGTATTTACATTTGCTTCTGTCTTTATTTGCTTAAGACTGTCATTTTTGAAAATTAACAAGTGTGGAGTAGTCTTTTGTGGCAGTTTTTTTTTGTGTGTGTGTGCATGTGTGTGGTTTTAATTCACATTTTTCCTTAGTTAATTCCAACTAATGACCTTCAGCACTAGTTCATATCTTTTTTTTTTTTTGTACTAGGAATCAGACTCACGACCTTGCACTTGCCAGTCAGGCACTGTGCCACCAAGCTATATCCCTCACCCTATTTCGTGTCTTTATTTGCCATTCATATATCTTCTTTGGTCATATATTTAAATATTTTGCCTGTTTCTTAATTGAGCTCTTTGTCTCTTGTTAGTGAGTTTTGAGAGTCCATATTGTATTATGGATAAAAGTCTTTTGTCAGACAAATATTTCTCCCCTTTTGTGAGATGTCTGAGTTTCATTAGAACACAAAAAATTATTTTATTATTCTCCTGGGCTTTTTTTGTTTGTTTGTTTTTTGCAGAACCAGGGATTGAACTCAGGCCCTTGCACTTGCCAGGGAAGCACTTATTCTACTGAGCCATCTCCTCAGTCCCCCAAAATTTATTGATGAAGTTTAGTTTTTTATTTTTCCACCACTTGATGTGACTGACCTTTTTTCATTACATTGCCTCTGCCCCTTTGTAAAGACCCCCTTTACCATAGTTGTGTAGGTCTATTTGTGAGCGTTCCTCTGCATCACTGATCTCTATGCCAATGCAATCAATCGCCAGTGCCCTTACCAGCACCACACACGTTCTCTCTGATGGGGTCGCATTTCCCCCCAGTACTGAGAACTGAACTCAGCTTTGTGCTTGGCAATCTGGAAGTGCAGTTTTATGATGAGTCTTGAGATCAACAAATATAAGTTCTCTAATTTTTTTTCTCCTTTCCAAATTTGTTCTATTCTATTTCCTTTCCTTTTTCACATAAATTTTATAATTTATGTGGGATTTTTCTTTCTTTAAAAAATACCTTCATGCCAGGGAGATGGCTCAGTGGAATAAGCGCCTCCCTGGCAAGCCCAAGGGCCTGAGTTCAATCCCCAGTTCTGAAAAAAAAAAAACCCTCATAAGGGCTGACCAAATATCTCAGCGGACTAAAGTGCCTGAAAGCAGGGGCAGGGGACAGGGGTTTCTATCCCTGGGCCTTCCGTGCTGGCCCTGCCCTGGGGGTGTGCTGAGACAGCAATTGAGACTGGGCATGGTGGTGTGCACCTGTAATCCCAGCTCTTGGGAGGCTGTAAACAGGCAGATCACTATGAGTCCATCTAGTAGTGAGACCCTGAACACCCTGCAGACCCTCCCTTAAAATTAAAAAAAAAAAAAAAAAAGGAAAAAAAAACCTCATAAGGCCGTGAACATAGCTCAGTGGCCTAAGTACCTGACTAGGCAAGTGCAAGGACCCAGGTTTGATCCCAGGGACCACATACCTTGCTGGCCTTGCCACAAGTGTGCTGAGCTGGCCACTGCCACTGAGACCTGGCATGGTGGTGCACATGCCTTTAAGCCCACAGCTGGGGGCGGGGGCTGAAATAGGAGGATCATTTTGAGTCCAAGATGCGTAGTGAGACCCTGTACCAAATACCTAGAATTTAAAAAAATCCTTATAGTTTTATCTGTTGCGATGGTGTTGTGTCTGTGGATAAAGATGAGAAGAATCACAGACACAATATTGTCTGTGATTCACAAACGTGACATCTCTCCACTTATTTAGATCTTTAAAAATTTTTTTCATCATTCTTTTGTATCTCTCTCTCTCAAATACATCAAATATTTTGTTTCTTTTATACCTGAGTATTTAATAGTACTTAAACATTTTCTAAAATTTTAGTAGTTCACACCAGGTGCTACGATATACACCTGTAATGCCAGTTATTCAAGGAGATCGAGAGCCTCAACAATTTAGCAAGAATTTAAAAATTGCGTGGAGACGAAGATCAAGGTGGAGCACTTGGAAAGTGTGTATGCAGCTTTCTGTTCAACCCCCAGTACCACAAAATAAATCAATAGTTTATTATTAATTTGTTTATTTTCAGTTATGTATTTGGTACAGGGCCTCACCATGCAGCTCTGATCCTCCTGTTTTCAGCCTCCCAGTGCTGGTGTGTGCCTCCATGCCTGGACTTGCTGCTGGCTTGGCCTGCCCTGGGGGGTGGGCAACATGGCACTCAGGAGCAGAGATCGAATCCTGGTCCCTATGTTTGCCAAGCAGGCTCTTATCCTGCTGAGCTATCTCACCAGCCCCAATAGTTTATTATTAGTGCATAGAAATAACATTGATTCCTGGACATTGACCTTGTATCTTAAATCTTTCTAAACTCAGTTATGAGCTCTTGAAGTGTTCTTATATGCTCACCAGAATTTTCTACATAGAAAACCAGACCATGTATAAAGAAAACTTTCAGTTTTTTCTTTAAATTTATTTTTCCTTTTTCACTGTACTGGCTAATATTCCTACCACAGTGCTGAGTCAAACAGTAGACATCTTTGCCTCATACACAATTTTGGAATAAATCCTTTCATCTTTCATTACCAAGTAGGTTTTGTACCTTTTAAGTTCCTTTTGTCAGCTTTAAAGATTTCACTTCTATTCCTAGTGTGTCAAGTGATTATCATTAAGACAGATTAAATTTAGTCCACTGAAATTACATCTAATGAAAATGACTGTAGTTTTTCTTTTTCATTCTATTGACATGGTTAGCTGTATTCCTGGGGTAAACCCCATTTGGTTGTGATGCAGTATTTTACAGCTATTTCTCTGTACAATATATTACTTTCTTGAGGCTTTTTCGGACATTTAGGGCAGTAGTGTTGAAAATTAATTAATTCGTTCTTTTTCTTTTATTTCCTTCTTCTAGTCCTGGTATCATGGTACTGCTAAACTCAAGATTCTTTTGAAATATTTTCTTGTCCTCTATATTTTGGATGTTTGTATGAAATTAGCATTAATTTTTTCTAAATATTTAGTAAAATTCACCAATGAAACCATTTGCATCTAGAATTTCATTTATTTAAAAGTTGTTTAACCATACACTGAACTTAGTAGTTAGGGTAATTCAGATTACCTATTAATTTGTTTATCTTTTAAAAGATTGAGATGGAAACTACTGATTTGAGAACTTTCATTTTTAAAAAATAATAAGCATTTAATGCTATTAATTTTTCTCTAGGTATAGCTTTAGCTGCATTCCACACATTTTGATATGTTAGATTTTCATTTTTATTTAGTTATAAAGTATTTTCTAATTTTCCTTGATACTTTCTCTCTGACCTCT